>PVKB01000274.1:0-55000 GCA_004027205.1 Ctenodactylus gundi | reverse complement strand
TATTGAAATGCCACAAAAAATGGATTATATGTACCGTAGGATAAAATGAACTGAATTTGGAATCATAGAGGGCAGAATGACCGTGCAGGCGTAGATCAACATCAAGTGGCCACAAGCAATTAACTCTTTGATTTTACCCCAATGAAACTAACTTTGGATTCCCAGTTTCTAAAACTACTATGAGAGAAATATTTTCTTGTCTTTATAATAAAATCAGTTCACGATATTTTGTTAAAACAGCTATAGGAACTAATACACTTGTGACAAGCCATTTGGAATTTCTATTAACAATAAGTTTTGTTATATCTCTGAGACTCGTTCAGTATAGAAAAATGGAGAGGAGGCTTAGAAATGCATGCTGGGAATGAAACACATGGTACCTACTACACAGATAAGCTATCAGAATTAGACAAAGTATGCTCAGGGCAGGTTACACAGAGCACAGATAATGGGGAGAAAAGAGAAGTGTTGCCTTGGAACTGATGGATATGTGAGGGTAAAAGCAGATCTGTGAGGTCAAGCAAGGCATCACAAAACCCTCACCACCAGATTTCAAGGACTAACACTGCATCCTACAGCTGTGAGCAACAGCTGACAAAAACAGACAAACAAAAAATTAGAGCAATAGCGATAAAATTAGGACACGAAGGGAAAGGCATCTGCTCTTTAGAGAAAATTACTACTAAATGTTAGCCCCTCAACTTGCTGAATATCAGACAATGAACTAAGCACAGGTAAACCTTAAAATTCTCTTTTAAATATTCTTGTATAAATCAGGCTGCTTGTTCTATGATCAAGTGAGATATTAGATTTAAAAGATTAGGTATGGCATTTTCCACATTTTTATTAATGCATATTTGTTATTCAGATTAATGGGCTTCACTTTTGGCAGACTTGTATGTGTATGCAATGTACTTTAACAATCTCACCCCACGGCCTGTCTTATTCCACATGTTCCTTAATTCCACATGTTTGAGGGGGAATTTCAGAGATGACATTATATTTTGATCACACTTGTGCACCTTATTTTCTTACCTTCTACCGTTTTTTCTCTCCTTTTCTCTCTCTCTCTTTACATAATACACTCCTTTCTATCTCCTTTTCTGATTCCACTTATTAGGGATAATATTTTTATGGTAGGCAAATATTCACTTTTTTTTTTTAAGACTCTAAGTACAGAAATAGAGAAGACATGGCAGTACAATTAGTTTCGTGTTGTATCATAGGACCCTGGGACAAAACATCTAAATTCCTGCAAACTATGGTCAGATGGATATCACATTGTGTCAGACAATATAAATTATGTCAGTAAGAAATCTGCACATGCCTAAGCAGAGCGATTAGAAAGACTTGATCAACTCATTGATACCTACTGTCATAAATACTCGGTTATTATAAAATTTTCTCTATACATTTTGTATTCACATAAGTCTTAAAACAACTTTATCATCCCAATTTTACACCTGAAAAAAAGGAAGACAAAGCCAGATTGATTTTCTTGTCGAAAGTTAGGCAGCCAAATTTGCTAGATTCAAAGTCTAATGAAGATTGGCTTATTCCAAACCTTCCCAAAACTGGGAGAAAATTATGGTGTGATCCCTTCTTGTCAAATCGTATACTGTGCTTTAGTTTATTTATCCAATAAGAATATTCAAATATTTACTATGGGGCAGGGAAACATATTTAAATAATGCTGACTGGGACCTTTCCTTTATTTACAACAAATACTACTGTTTCCTGCAATTCTTTACAGCTAGTCTATCATTTCCTTATTTAAGACATTGTGGGCAAAGTAATTGATGCCTCCACGGACTCCTTAGCTTGTTACTGGCTACAGGAGACCTGTCCACATTTCTCGTATCTGACATGTGGCTATGCAGCTGTAGGGGGATCCATGTATCTGGAATATCATGGTGTGAGGACTCAAGATTGCCTTTTGGATCTCCATTTCATTACTTCCAGTAGGTTAAAGAAAAAAAAAAAAGAATCTATCCAAAATATTGACTTTAAATACAAGTGCGTTCAGCAAGATTATTTTAGCCTATAGAAGCTTTCCTTAGAATCCATAACCTGATGTGGAATCAGCATTCTTCATGCTAACTTCACAGCACAAGAGAGAATTATTCACAAGGCATAAATACTGTATCGTGGTGGACACAATTTACCTGCTCACCGGTGCCACTTACAGAAGCAAAAATTGTGTCTAAAATAGTTAGTAATCTTAGAAGAGTTAAACCAGTTACAGGTTTCTTCCAAGCAAACATAATAGACTATTCTACATACATTCGGCATAAAGTCATGAGTACATCCATTATTCTGACTATATGTATAAGATAAATCTTCACCTTTAGTTTTGGAAAAAAAAATAAGGTTAATCCTATTCACAAGTATATGTTAACACACATGTCAGAGCATATGCTTAAAACCATAATTGAGATTCCTTGCCAAGTTTTGAATTAAAAAGCTTAATTTAGCTCCAGAAAATTGCTATATTCTTTCCTAATAAAAACATCAAACAAAATAAACAGAGGGGAAAATAAAAAAGTTACCTTAATATGCTGAATTTAAATCACCTAAAGTGGATGACTCTAAAAATTAGCTGATTTTTCTATTACAGAGTCAGAACTGAAACTGATTAATTATTTGATGTTTTAAAAATGAATCCCTTAGTAGATTCATATTGGATTACTTTGGAAATTTGTGCTTCATGAGATGGGGATGGTTTGGATGTGGACTGTCCTTCAAAAGCTCCTGAGAAGATCTGGTCCTCAGTGCGACAGTGTTCGGATGTGGCATGTGGTTGTATCTTGAGGGCTCTAGTTCGTCAATGACTTAATCCACTGATAGATTCGTATTGTCCTAGGCTATTAGGATGAGGTGGGAACTTTAGGAGGTCAGGCCTCATTGCATGTTGTAGGACACTGGGAGGGCATGTTTCTAAATGGCATACTTTGTCTTCAACTCTCTCTCTTTCTCTCTCTATATACCTATCTCTCTCTTCTTTGCTGTCCCCTCTTACACTTCTTTCTCCACATCTCCTCTCTTTTCCTCTATATCTTCTGGATGTCATGAAGTATTAACTATGTGTTAACCACGGTAACTATGTGTTCCTGGCTATAATGTTCAGCCTCCCCACTGGTTCATAAACAATGAAGTCAAATGACTATGGGATGAAATCTCTGGAGAGAGAGAGAGAGAGAGAGAGAGAGAGAGAGAGAGAGAGAAAGAGAGAGAGAGAGAGAGTATAAATCTTTATTAATTTTAAATTGTTTCCCTCAGGATTAAAAAATATATATTCATTGGTTTTTTGTTCCACAGTGATGAGTAAACATCATCAAGGTGTAGTCTCACAAAGTTCCTGAGAATGTCCACTCTACTAAAACAGTTTAGAATCCTATTATGATTGGCTCTAAAAATGCCCTTTGCAAAAGGTCATACGCTTAGAGATGGGACTTTCAGAAAAGTGCTTGGGTCATGAAGGTGCTAGTGTCATTGATGGATTACCCTCCACCCGCCAGGAATTCATTAGTGGAATGGGCTGTTAAGAGGAAGAACCTTGTTGGAGGAGGTAGGTGTGGGGGCATGACTTCAGAGGGCCTATCTCTCCTCTGGACGTCTTGCTTTCTTTCTGCTTCCTCATGGCCATAACTCAGACATCTTCTTTCCTCTGTGATATCTCTGCCATGAAACCAACTGACCATAGACTGAAACCTCTGAATGTTTGTATAAAAGTCTACTTCTCCTTCCTTAGGTTGTGGATCTTAGATATTTTATCCCAGTGAGGTGATGGAAAGAACACTAATGTAAACAACATCTGAGTCATTTGAAAAAGAAGGGGGTGGGAAGAAAAGGGAGAATATCTTCTTTCCATCATTCACCAAAATGTTTATCTTTAAACACAACACCCTGGCTTTGGCATTGGGTTAGGGTTAGGCTAAGATATTTTTGGCTTGTTTATAATCATTGCTGTCTGTTCTTTTGTCATACTATTTTATTGGCAATACTGTATGCTTTCTTTAAAACACTCGTAAAAATTTTTATGTCAATTTAAGTTCCTAACTAACCATAACTGACAGGAAATGTGGCCTACATGAGAGCATTTATCTCCACATTTATCGTCATCAAGCTACTGGATAGCAAAGATAAGTCACTATTCTACCTGGAATACAGAAAGGAAACTAAGAAGTAAAACAAAATCTTATGTTCTTCTTCGCAGGAAAAATTGTGGAAAAAGAAAGAAACTGTCTCTAATGCCAAGACCAGCGTTGAACAGCTGAAGTCCCATTTTTTTCTTCCTCGCAGATATTCACTTTCCCAAAATACATTTGGTCTACTTAAGAAATGCATTGAGGTAACTAATCCCCAGCCTAGCTTGAGAAAATTTATTTTAAACTTAAGCCAAATTCACTGTTTTAATTATGGAAAACTCACTCGTTTAATAAACCCACTCTACAGCCCGCTGCTCAAAGTATTTGCAGCAGGATTCTGAGAGTCAAGTCCAAAATGCAAATGCTGCCATCTGCATCCCCACATCCACTCCAGCCGCAGTGCTATTAAATTAATAGCAGAGTCTGCGAGATAACACAGCAGAGACCCCAATCGTGCGGAGGCAGCTGAGTTTCTGCTTAACCTCCAGTAAATAGAAGCACACAGCCTGTTCTGTCATGATTCCCTCTTTCCTTCCCTGCCCAAGAGCTGTGTCCAATTTCCCTGACCAAAGGTATTAAGGACCAAAAAAGGAAAAGCAACTGTAAGAAGACATTAGTTCCCTGAGCACAAATATAAATAGGCTTCACTCGAGCGAGCTTCAGTGTCTTGCTTGTGTAAGGTCTGGCTGGCCAATCTGGAACGAACTCAACCCTTAGAATTAAAGACATATTACCTAAAGAAAGATGGGAGCTCCTCATAAAAAGGAAGGTCACAAGGCTTACTCAAGAATAACAATGTGGCATTGTAATCCATATACATGCACTAGTATAATTAATAATTAACTAGAATTTCTAGTATTTAAAACTTAACCACCTACTGCTGCAGTATTTACTACAGGGAATTTTGCACTAGCTCAGTTCTTACAAAATACCAGACAACATTTAACTTTTTGAATCCCAGGAAAATCTTTCATTTTCTCCCCAAATTACATACATTGGCAATATTAACATTTTTATTTTTGCCCCAGGTTATGCAAAATTCGATACAACTGAGTACAGAGAAAAATTGGACATGCTTAGAAATATGTTTTAGTGAATGTCTTTGTTTCCTTTTTTTTTTTAAATTTTATGGCCACACGGGTCACCCACAGAAAGCTGATGCTCCTGGGACCAGTAAAGAAACACTGCCTATTATTCAAATGCTTCCGTTGCAAGATTGCAATTCTCGATTCAGTTCAGTTAAACAAGGATAATAATCATCCTGTTGGCACCGTCCATCTACCCTCTGAGGCTGTGGAGGAAAGCTGTGGGGCCCTGGCATTTTGCGGTGAGGTCATATAATGACTCGGCACTTTTGCACCAATGATTATAAAGTCATCCCATGGCATACAAATTCAGGTAGGAAAAAAGAGAAAAGATTGAACTCAAACGCATTATAGTAACTTATTAAAAGATGAAAACATGTTTGAATCTTAAGTCAAAAATTCAGTGGTGCTGCTTAGTAAGAAAAAAAGCAATTGCAGAAAAAGACATCACTCATTTTGAAGTTACTTTGCCTCTGATCACAAAATATTGTTCAGACATTGATGGCTGAAGTTAAGTGAAGAGTGGAAGTTCTTATTTGAATAATATAAATATTTTTAAAAGGGTACATTTCTCCCATGTAAAAAAATATATGTCATGATAAATATTAAATTAAAATTAAACATTTACCTTTAGGTTGTATTTTTCTTTCAGTTTTTTCTGGCTTTTCAGGTTTTTCTTTTTTTATTTCTAGAAGAAAATAAAATTTATAATTTACATTTTTAAAGTATAAATATTTAAATCACAACTATGACTTAAATTCAAATGGTAGAGGAATTAACATTTATAATTTTATATCCAATTGATGTGTAGAAGGAAAGAATCTTGTGACATTATTCTATATAAAATCACTTCTTGGTTGAAAAAAATGAAAGAAATTAGAATCTTCTCAAAATTAGTTATTTAGGAAAACTCTAAAATTTACATTAACCTCTATGTTGTCACAATTTTCAATGCTAAAATTGATCACAACTATAATTATGTTTTATTTCAATTACTTTCAATATAAATTAAGAATATTTAATAAGGTTGTCATTTAGATTTAGAAAGACCTAGTTTTTACATATTAAATTAAGAATTTGTGAAATGAACTGTAACCACTATCTAATGGAAAACACGTCTCAAAAGTATTGACTCTAAGCTATGTTTATAATCAGCATTTGGCATTGCATTTACACAATAATTACTTCAAACAGATATGACATATTTCATAAAATAAGCTAGTTGTACATTTCTCTAAATATCAGGTTTTAACAAATATATTCAATTTTCTGCTAGCTTTAGTATACATGCACTGCCAAGTCTTAGAAAATGAAGTTAATTCTGAATTACAGTTAATTTGTATAGAAGTAAATTTCAGATTAGGATTTACAAATATGATTACTACCTTTAAAAAGCAACTTAAACATCACGTTTTTTTCTAAGAAAAATGCTAATGACGTTTACTTATTTATTTATCACAACTTTATTTCACAGATGGTCCGAGATGGTACTAATTACTGTACACATTTACAACTTTTGATCTATAAATTTGCGTATTTGTAAATTTCCAGAAGCCTACCAAATCAAGACCACACATAAGAAACCAAATGTTTTCAAAAAGGAGAGCTTCTTATGTTAATTAATTACATTCATTCACCACTCTGAAGATGGTGTTCTTGTCTTTTTATCATTAATCAGTCATTTTACCATTTTATTACCCTTTTACCACTATAGACTACTCATGGCCAGGGAGAAACAAACAAGGTAAGGTGTTCACTTAGGACTCTGGAAAACTTTCTCCCAGATGCAAGACCTCCAAAAAAAATTGAAAACTCCTCTCTTCCTGTCCCTCTCACTGTTTTTTTCTCTCTTTCTTTAATTCCTCCAAAGTCTTCTGTACAGGAGAATGTCTCACCTGAGCATGATGTACTTTTTGGATAGATGGAACCCCTATTTGGGATGAGGGAATCACTAGCTGTGCATAATGTGTGCATTCCAGGATATTTAGTAGCACTCCTACACTTATTACCTACCAGTAGTCTCCATAACGATCCTTCTGCCATGACAACAACAACAACGACAAGTCATCAAATATTGTCAATTGTTCCCTGCATGACAAAGTGAATCCCAGTTGAGACTCACTTCTCTAAAATTACACGACAGCCGTCCTAATAACTCTTTGTTACTATCTACACATAAAATGCCTAGTGTAATGCCATTACATATCTGTGCATGTCAAGCATATGACATGTGGGTTTCCAACCTGCCGGGAACTGTATGTATAAAGTAGACACAGATGAAGACTTAGTGGTTAATAAGTAATTTTTAAATTATATCTGAAATTATATAATTGGGGGTATAGTGATTGTGGTTTTTAAATTTTTGGGCCAATTTGGCTATATTAATATTCCAAATTATACAAAATAAAAACACTTAAAAGCATTTTAGCAAATATAAAAAGAAATTTCAACCGTTGGACTTTAAATAAGAAGATAACTGACTGGATAATCTAGGTGGGTTTGTCTAATTCCACAGGAAAGCCTTTAAAATAGATCTGGGGGGAGGGTGTTCTGCAAGAACAGCACAGAGATTAGAGCACATGCCCAGCAAGCACAAGACCTTGAGTTGATTCCCCAGCACCACATAAACTGGGTGTGTTATTGCACACCTGTAATCCCAGGTAGGGTGGGGAGAGAGGGAGGGGTGGGTAGGGGGAGGGACAAAAGGAGAGTGGGAAAGTCTTTGTGTATGTGCACAAAAAGCTCAACTTTACTGTAAACCTTAAATTTTGCGCTTATACATATCAATAACATGGGAGGCGAGGCATGGCGAAGAGCATACCAAAAAAAAAAAAAAAAAAAAATCCCAGTATTTGAGAGTCTGAGGCAGGAAAACTGATGTGAGTTTAAGGTTAGCTTGGGCTATATAGTGGGTTCAGGAACAGCATTGACTACCTGAGCAGTAAGACGTTGCCTCTAAATTAATTAATTAATTAATTAATCAACTAACCAACCAACCTACCTACTTATCTAGATTTTCTGAGAACAAAAGAAGAAATTCTCCCTGCGACTGGCAGTTGTGACTGTTGGAGAGATTTTGTCAACTTGAGGCAATCAGGAACCACACCTGGTTTAGGGTTTGGGAACCACGCCTAGATCGGGAACTGAGACCCAGCCTGGATTAGAGTGCGAAGGCCCGTGAATGAGGGAAGAGCAACGATCCAGTGTTGAGGGGCCCAACTGGGAACCTGAACTGTACGAAGGAGGGAAGAAGAGAGACTGTCACAGCTTCTTCCTCTGGAAAGCTCTCCCCTTCGCAACTGTCTACAGATGCCAACTTGCTACACGTCACGGATCTTCACCCCAGATTTGCTCCAGTCTCGCCTTGTGTTTGTCTGCCTGTCACCCATTTAAGTCATCACTCTTCAGTCTCCTGTCTTCACCATTGTTCTTTGAACAACAGAGATCTGCGGCAGAATCTCACCAGCTTCCCTTAAGTCCCAGGTGGGTGTCCTGTTTGGGGCTGAGCAGTCATCGGACGCTCCAGCTCTCTTGTGGGCAGGCTGACATCTTGAACCATGTCTATCCTCAGATTTGTAAGCCTTCCAAATAGATCCTTTTTGTTATAATTTCTGTAAATTCTGCCTGTTGAAAGGACCCAAAGTAATACAGCAGTCATGGCCTCAAGTTTGCCTGCCATCTTTACTTCCTGACTACTTGTCCCACTTGTCACAGACTTACTTGAAAGTCTCTATAATCAATAAGCAAATTTCTGATAATAATTTTGGGAGGATTCTTGGAGTTGACCTATTTTTTTTTTTTTTTTTTTCATTTTGAGACAAGATTTTGCTACATTGTTCAGTCTAGGCTCCAACTTGCCATCTCAAAATAAAAACAAGTCTTTGTAGTGTCTTCCAGTTGTGCTTCTCTGAACTCTGGTTGACATATTAGATTAAAAATATTAAAATTAACTTTGTTTTTGTTTTTTTAGGGTTTTTTAATGTAGCTATTAGAAAATTTGAAGTTCTAAATGTGGATCACAATTACTACCAGATGACTAGTCCTAAGGGGAGCAAATAACAAACAGGGTTCAGTCTTTTTGAAATGAACTGAAAAAACAGACTTAAACTTCTTTCCTGCCAGTACCTTTAGTATGCTTTTCTTCCTATCCCTTCCTATCCAAACTAAGAGAAATGATGTAGAAATAGGATGTTTTGCATCATTTAGGTCTAGGAAGAAAATAAAATAACAAAGTTTTAGAGTAATCTTTTGAATATGCTAAGGTGATTGCCTTTAAGTGCTTACTTCCTATTCCTAGTGGATATAACATTCAGTATAGACTTAAAAATTTAAATATAGAGATTGAGTAAATTTTTCTAAATTAACAAATTATACAAAATGATACAATCCTTACAATATGAGAAGGCCTTAAGGTTGTCTTTAACTTTTTTTTTTTTTTAGAAGTAAATACATGCATGTGTGTATTCTGTAGACACTTAACCACTCAAAAGTATAAAAAAGGAATTCTGGAGCTCACACAGTGGATCACATGTGACATAGACTCTTCTGCAAGATTTAATGTCAAAAAACATATGCATGAATAATCCTATCAGAACCTCCTAGGCTAACAGAGAATTTGGAAAGTTTGGTTAGGGTGATGGTATATAAGACAACCCGGGGCATGTTGGTCCATAGCAGAGGTTCTGCAAAGCCTGCGCTGGCAGATGAAAACAGCAGTAGCACACACTACTTTGGCTCTTAGCATTTGGGATGTAATAGCTGCATGTTGTTAAAGGGAATGAGCACTGAATAGTAGCCAGAATTGAAATGAGCAGGTGTCCACCCCATGCGGCAGGGGTAGGGAAGATAAATCCCAAAAGACTGGGATCTAGAACACCCATCAGGACTTATTTGCGTCACTGAGTGGTGCGCTTCATCTTTTTGAGCAGCCTGGGTCCCCATCACCAGAGGTATGGACAAAGAGAACGTGGTCTATCTGCATAAAATAGGGTATTATTCAGCTATAATGAGAAATGAAATCTTGTCATTTGCAACACAACAGATGAAACTTGAGGATGTTATATTAAGTAAAATAAGGCAAGACACAGAAAGATAAGTGCCATGTGTTATCTTTCATATGCCAAAATTAAAAAGAAAAAAATTAAAAATTAAAAGAAAGAAAGTAGAATAATGGTTACAAGAATTAGGAAAAACATAGAGGTAGAATAAAAGAAGAACTGGGTACAATCCATACACACTCTATGCATGTATGGAAGTATCACACTGAGCTCTATTAATGTCTACTAAGAATGCGTGTTAATAAGAAAGCATACCCAGGAAGATGGAAAGCAGGGACAAAACCAATTCTCTGCCATTTCTCTAAATTATGAAAGGGAGATAACTGTGAAATGCAAGATGGATACTGCAGGTTGGTTGATGCACTGGGTGTTTTGCAAAAGCAAAAAAAAAAAAAAGTAAAAGGAGAATTAATCTAAATATGGCAGTGTAATTTAGAGAATGTTTTTACTCTATGATAAACAGAGTAGCACAACTCAGTTTTACAACTCAGACAAAGTTGAAGGATAGGGCTTCTGTTTTTAATTCTCTTGAATCGACACTTCAGCTCTATACAAAAGAAGACAACCCCACTTCTTTCCTTAGACTCACCAGTAAGTATTCTGGTAAATTATAAGCACAGATTTAAAAGCGAAAAATACACACAAAAATAATCTCTGCAGCTCACAGCAAATGGATGTAATGATGGCTTACATGACATCTTGTTTATGCATTTGTTTTTGCAGAAACATCATCAACTAAAATAGGAACTGAAAGTTCATTTTAGATTTATTAATATTTCTATCGAAGCCAATCTAGACAAGCATAAACTAGTGAAGGCATAGGCATGTTTACCTTTCTTTGCTCTTATATGGCAAGGAAATTTATTTTATGATTGGAAACTTGAGAAATATCTGTCTGAATGCTTTATTGCTGCATTGCATTTTCTCTGGGGATTGGATTCCATCACTGGTGTCACTGCCCATGGTTATCAAATGTCAGAAGGACCCAGTGAAGCCAGTGCATCCTGTGCCAACTCTGTCTTCTTACACTTTAGCCAGGAAATGATGAGCACCAAGGCTTCTGCCCAGCTGAGTCATAGCATGTTACCGACTCAGATAGCAGATATTTTCCTCATGTGCAGAGAATGCTTGCTTTGTTATTTCGAGTTGTCCTCTCCAGCCAAGAACCTTTTGTAAGTTAGGAAAATTGAATTCATAAGATTCAAGGTATAAAACTTAGAAATCTGTTACTCAGTGATTTTTTTAAATGTCAAAGAAAAACAAAAAATTTCTTTTGTCATAATAATTGTAGCATGTAGTGATTCAATAATTTTCACAAAAGTAATAATTTTGAGGAACATGACAGTGCTGTCTTATAGCACAAAACTATTATATAATGATACTCTGTGAGGAATAGTTTACTTAAACATGAATCAAACCTTAATATGAGGGTTCAAGAAAGTCAAGGCAGTCACTGTTTACCCCCAAATACATGCAATTTCAAATTAGGTAAAATTCAAGTGCCTCTGAAAAGGTGTCGCATCTCAGCATGAGATGCTATTTAGAATCATTAACCATTTTGTGATGGATCCTAAGGACTTTGTGGTATAGAAAGTACAGATGGCAAAATATTTCACTCCATGTGTGAAGCTGCCTATACATTCTTAAAGGACGAGTGTTGGTTTGAGTTTTGAGAACCAAAGAAGGAAAAATAAATAACATGAAAATGTTTCAAATATCTCAGTGTGCTACAAGGCAAGGAAGGACTGGCCTTTGTCCTATGAAGTCCCTGGTGGCCTTGACGAGGGAGAATGAACTGGCCTGTTACTAACCGTGTACTGTGTCAGAAAAGATAACAAAGTTGCTAAAGGACTGGAAAGGAAGGTAAATTAATTAAACAGAATATGGGTGATGTTTTCCCTTTCTTCTACTTCTCCTGACTTCCCACTGACATTTTTCTGGCTGTGTATACAGATGTGTAAGTGAAGATGAAAATACAGAGAGGAGGAGTTGTCCTGTTCATCTCACAGTCCAAAGAAAATAATATTTGAAGCTACCAGAAAACTTTATAGTTCGAGGCACTGACTATATTTACAACTTTGTTTTACTTGAAGAACTCAAAGAATTTAAATTCCTGCTTTAACACTTCATTCTTCAATGAAATAACAAAATATACCATCCTCAATTAGACTGGCTTTATAAAGCACAATATCAAACAATGTGTAAGATTTGGGAATTGCAGAGAAACTGAGGATGAGGTATAATAGCCTTATTATGCTGCTGAGAATAAATAAAAATTAGTTAAGTGTTCACATTACTCATTATTTTAAAATCCCAATGATGTTTAACTGATTATTTTAACAATTCTGATGTGAATAATGTCATAAATCTATCCTATTCTAAAACAATTAAAATATGCTTTTTGGTAGGAAAATGTAGGTAACGTATTCAAAGAGGAATACAAAAATAGTTTCCTTTATGACATTGATTAAAATATGGCCGAGTGTCAAATTAGTGCCCAATTTAAATCAGCCCTCTTCCAACAAGATTCTCACAGTAGTTGCTCAATTTAAATCTGACTCCCAATTTACTGCCAGCTTGTTGACCTTCATTCTTCTTTAAAATAAAGTGTGCAGCATCTACCTCATATGTACACATGAGATTCCAAATAAGGTAAAGTGCAAAATATTTAGAGAAGAACCTGTCATCAAGTAAACATCCTGCGAAAATTGGCTATAATAATAATTGGTATTTTATTAATATTTATCTTCCTTTCTCACTAAATACTAAATTTCATGGTGGCAAGAATTGTCCCTTTTGTTCTATATTTACATTTTCAATTCTTAATTGACAATCAACTTCATTCTGAATAGGACGATCAACTGATTCTTGTAAAACTGCTTGATAAACATTACACTTAAAGATACTATTAAATGTTATAAAATATGCTGGATTATATCTTATCTGTTCTATGTAATAAAACTCAAATATCACTACTGAAACTATACGGTCAGAAAACTTGAAAAGTAATACATTGTATTTGCAAATAGTTTTAACTCTTATTATAATTGCTGAAGAAAAATACAGAATTTCACTACTTAAGGATGCACAACAATGATTTGAAAAGTATTCAGAACTTGCAATGCTCTTCAAAGTTTCTGTGTTGCATAGAGCTTTTAAATATTATTTTTCTAGAATACTAAAAAGCTAAATAATCAAAATGAGGATGGTTAAGTATGTTTTTCAATATCTATCTATTGGTTCTTTCACAAAACGGTTAAGCTATAAATGAGTACGTTATACCTAAAATGTAAGGTTGATACTCTAAAGCCATGCCCATTTTAACAAAAAAAGAATGGAGCTATGATTTCTATGTGGAATTTGGGGCTTCACCTAGTTTAAAAGCAGAGGCCCCAAAATTCTATTTCCTTTGTTCTTGAGAGTAGGCAGTCTTATCATTCCTCCTGAATTTCCTATTAGTCATTTGGGATATTACAGTGATTCTGCATTCTTATTTTGTCTAATAACATTTGATTATATTATCATATGTTGTGATAATTTGTGTTAGAAAACATAAAACCTCGACATTTGTTAAATATGTTTACGTTAAACAGCTGAGATGGCACATACAAAATTTACTGAGCTTCTTGGTGGCCTAAGTTTCAGTTTTCAAGTAATAAAGAATTCCCTGATTGTCTTTGTGTGCACAATATGACCCATAAAAACGCAGAAATAATCAATAGAAAGAATTTGTAAAATTTCTAAAAATTTGAAGTGAAAGTCCATCCCATTGGGCTGGATGCCTTTCTTTCTTTTCAGGGTGTTTAATTCTGTCAAAACCCAGTTATCTAAGCTCATTTTCTGCCATAATACCAACAGAAATCCAGAGACCAACACAGTTTTCCAAGATTTTCTGAGTTTAAATTCCATGTGGAACAAGGAAAAAAAGGACATAGGTACAAAAAAATGAGAAGGTTTATACCAGCATCAACAATAAATATTATCAAAATTAGTGAAAATAGGTTTGCCCAAAATGATTCCTAAGAATGAGCTTATTTTGTAGTCAGGTGTCTTAGTTACTTTTTCGTTGCTGGGACTCAATACCCGACACCCACAAACTTAGGAAAGGAAAGGTTTACTTTAGCTCACGGTTTCGAAGGTCACAGTCCATTCCCGGGTGGCCAGCAACAATGGAAGTGCAGAGAGAGCGCGGTGGAGGCAGCTTCCCCGGACAAACAGGAAGACAAACTGAGGCTAGTTGAGACCAATCCCCGCCCTCCAGGAAGGCAGGTGCAGCTTATGTATCCTTTCAGGTCTCCGCCCATTAACCCGTCCCACCTGCATCCAGGTGTGGCCACTAAACACTGTTACTCCTAACTTAATTGCAATCCACCCCTCCACACCAGACCCCAATCCAACAACATCACATGGTTCCATTAAAATACATAAGATATTTGGGGGACATTCCAGATCCTAACCACAACATCAGGTTTCTCTAAGGTATTTGGTTATATTACATGTGTTTTGCACATGATTGCTTTTATTTAATTACACTTATAGCATGGCTTATTATTGCGCACTCTATAATTTTGTCTAAGACATACAAGGGCAACTTATAGCATGCAAGTTTCTCTATCAAAGAAACACAGTAGATTAAAAACATGATCAATTCAAGATTTTTAAATGACAGACTCAAGAAGTTAAAAGGATAATTTCTGTCACCAAGGCAACTATCCTAGACCAAGCTGACAGCCCTGTTTATAAAATTATTGTGAGGGCTGTGAGTTTAAAGAATATCTTTGATTATTGTTCTCTCTCATTAATTATCTCAGGGAATCAGATAATATAAAATGTCTCCTTATATTTTTCTCATTTTAAATATTAAAAATTTAAATTATGTGTTTGAACTTATTATTGCTATTTATGAGATTTTGTCAATTGTCGCTAGAAAAGAAAAGATTAATTACAATAAATTGCTTAGCAAACGGTTATCTAGTTAGTGTCTAATTGAATAATGCAAATGAAAATATTTTATTGAATTATTTTATATAAATATTCTAAGTTATGTGTAGGTATGTGTATTTTCTGATACATTTTCTGTTTTATTAATGACATATTTTTTCAGGAAAAATAATAATACAAGTAAGAAGTATAAAGCGGAATACTCTCTCCAAGCACCCACTGTTTGTGGATAAAGGAGCACATATTCCAGATGCAGTGACTGGCAGTGATTGAGGAGAATTTCCTTCAGAGGTTTTCAAGTTCATAAATGTAAAAAAGTTTAGTTTCGTTGCGTTTTATTACTCGGCAAGATGAGCTTAACTTTTTCAGGAAAATAAGTCTCAATACGTACAGTAATGAATCCTACAAAAACTGCTTAATTAAACTAAGATGATATCTAACTAAGCTTATCATTGTTGTAAATTCTCCATAATATCAGATTAATCCAGTTTGCTTTTGGGGGGTTTTATTTTCCTGACCATAAAATAGGATATTTCTTCTCATATGGGCCTCAACCAGGCAGGTGGATATAATTGCAAATGTAACTTTCATTACATAATCACTGATAAAATTTACAGATGGGAGTGAAGCTTTGGCCTTTTTTCATATTTGATGATATTCTAGACAAGATCAATGTGTGGAAACTTTTAAGATCTGCGATTTAAATAAACTCTCAGTTAATTTCATGACCACAGCCACAAGCAGGAACCACTGTCTAGATCAATGTTTCTTATTTTACTGTGAATTTAAATTGTCTGGGGGTGGTCTTAAAATGCAGATTCTGCCTGAGTCAGCCTAGATGGGGCCTCAATTTACGAATAGCTCCACAGGCTAAAGTTACTGGTTTTTGGGCCAGGATCTAGTCCAGGTAACATTCTTGATAAAATTGTTAACACATGACATCACAATTTAATCACAGAGTTACAAAAAATAGACAATAAGCCCTAGACATCAGTAAATCCAACTTCTATGTTTTACAATTGCAGGAAGAGAAAGCTAGCCAAGTGCAGTGGCACAGGCCTATAATCCCAGCACTCTGGGAGGCAGAAGCAGGAAAATTGCAAATTGGAGCCCAGCCTGGTCAAATTAGGACTTGATGAGACTCTGTCTCAAAAGCAAAAGCAAAACAAACAAACAACAACAACAAAAAACCCAAACACAAAGGCTGGAGATGTAGCTCAGAACAAAGACCCAGGGTATAATCCTCAGTACCACAAAACAGACAGACAAACCAATCCAGAGAACTCCTGAGGTTAACTCCTGAGGTTAATCAATTTGAGAACATTTTTATCCATAACCACTAGCAGTCATTCCCAATTCTCCTCCATCCTCCTTAATCTTACCTTCTCACCTAATCTCTCAACAATTCAAGGCTCAACCCCTGAGAAACTGATTTAATTAATCTGAGATGGGAGGCAGTTTAGAATTTTTAATTATAAACAAAGAAAAGACATGGGTATCTTTGACTCCCTGCTAGAATTCATCATTGCAAAAATATCCCTCTTTCAGTTTCAGGCACTACTTCTTTTCTCATCTCAATGCAGGCAGTGGGGTGATGCTACTCCATTCTCTAATTGAAAAGTGAGCTCATTCCCCAGACCTTGACCAGGTACATGGTACATCTTTTGGTCAACTGACAGATCCCAACAAGGGTATGCTATTCAGTTCAGATCAATGAGAGTTAACTGACTGATTTTAGTAGAGCATTTGAGAAAGAACACAGAAAATAAATAACTGGCCTCAAGCTTCAGATGACCACGGTCGCCACCAGGAATTATAAGCCTGATTAAGGACAAAGCCAAAGAAACAAGAAGTAAAGCAGGGTCAGAAGTGAATATATTTTGCATAACAATTATACCAAACCTTCCGTCAATCTTTGCCCGAAGACAGTTTGGCTTTATATCTTCGCATCTCTTGAATAGTCTTTCTGTTAAACCAGTTTGACTTGAATTTCAGTCTCTTGCGAGCAAAATCAATATCCCGGACTGCCCCAGAAGGAATTCTCATTACTCACCAAACCTCCTTTTCCCAACTCAACCTCCGCTGCCTTATTCACTCTGGATCCACCTGCAATTCTGCCCTGTGGTTGCAAATCTGACCAATACTGCGAAAGACAAGAGGAACGCAGAGCAGCAAACTTCCACACAGCCTGAAGGCAGGACCTAGCTGTTCCAGAACTGAGCCTTGATCTAGACTTATTCAGAGAAGAGACTCAAAGACTAATATGTTTAGTTAGCCACATGACTGGGGCCTACCAATAATCAATACTCTGAGGCTATGAATTTTAACAGGGTTAGTTACCTTTTCATTCTTACCCCTTTGATTATACATTAATTTTCAGACGCTTAATGTTGGTGTAAAGCATAGAAGCTGCCAGCGGACAGATGCAATGAGAGCTCTGGCAAGGAGATTTGTCTGTCTTACTACCAGTCACGTGATACATCCTTCTGAATGGCCTCATCCAGAAGTCCTGAATATTTATGATGCTTCAATTTTCTGGCTCTTCCTCATTCACTGTGACTGCAGAGCTACCGTGGATTTCAATAAAGTAAGAAAAACACACAATGATAGAACTGAGTTTAAGTTTACTAAGCAGCCTCCAACTTGCAAGGCTTCTGGGGCAATTTCAGAATACAGCTATTGGGAGATTGTAATTTGTTTGCTCTAAAGAGAGAAGTCTTTCCATTGTCATTGAGATACCTCAAATACAATCTCATTGAATATCAGACTTCATTTTTGCATCCAGGTCTTTCTCAAGAATATCAACTTAGTTTAAAAAGCAAGTAGTTAAATGGAAAGGAAATTCAGTGCAATGTCCAGGACTTTCTGCTATCTTCCTTGAACACAATACATAAATCTTTAACCCATGAGGTCACCATGCCCTAAAATTGAAGACTATTTTTTATTGTACAAAAATCCTAGATATTCATAATTCTGAATGGTTACAATTATTTTTCTTAACTTTAATGCTCACTGTCAGGAAAAAGCATAAAATATAATTTTTTGTTAAGAGACTATCATTATCTTCTAAAATTACATATTTGAAAGGATATTAAAGCTGTAATGATTATTCTAATGTAGAGACTTATGAAAGATAAAGGTTTAAGTAAGAATAAACTGCAAAAAGGAGATAAGTATATCCATTATATTATACTTAGAAGTATTAGTATAAAAATTATAAAGCTATCTACCTGCTAAAGAATTATACTGTCTGTGAATGTTTACCTAATCTGAAAAGCCAAAAAAACCTAAATATTAATATAGAAATACAAAAAGTCCCATTAGTTTTATGATAAGCCAGTCCTTTATATTTGAAAAATATAGGAAATTACTAAAAGAGCTATGCTGAATATATATATATATATATATATATATATATATATATGCATATAAAACTTTGCTTTAAAACTAGTGGGTTGTATTTCACTGCAAATGTGCATGTACGTTAATTGACTTCAACTTAAGGTATTCCTAAATGATTTAGAGAATTAAAATTGATTTATTTTTTTAAAAATAAATTTATAATAGCTTTCATTTATCATATCATGACCATATTCATATTTTAGATGTTTCATTTCAGTTCATATACGATAACCCTATTTTAAATAAAACCTCATTATTATCAAATACATAAAGTTAACTAGTCTACTTCTTTACAACTTCATTTGGCATGTATGTGCCAAATTATTCAATGTGCTGTTTTACAATGCAATCCTAAATAAGGTGATCTTTAATTCATTTGCAATTACTTTGGCCATGATGTGTGTGTGTGTGTGTGTGTGTGTGTGTGTGTGTGTGTGTGTTACATTAAATATATAAATAAACCTATATGATATATGTCTTAGTTACTTATTCATTGCTAGAACTGATTACCCAACATCCACAACTTAAGGGAGGAAAGGTATATTTTAGCTCATAGTTTCAAAAGGCCTCAGTCCATTCCTGGGCAGCTGGCAGTGACGGTAAGGGTCTGGTGTACACAGCTGCTCACAGCATCCAAAGTGGAAGCATCAGAGGCGTCTTGTGGAGGCTGGAGTAGGACTTTATATTTCTCCAGGCCACATGCCTGTAATCTAATCTACAGCACATCTATCTTCCACTACACACCTGTAATCTGCCTGTTCCAAACAGGCCTTGCCTCCTACCAGTACATGGAATTGATAAATATTCTATCACATCCAAGGCCATGAGGCTTTTGGAGGACATTTCAAACACAACATTAATATTCCACCCTCGGACCCTGTCTTGGTTACTTATATGTTACCGTGACAAAAATACCCAACATCTGCAACTTAAGAGAGGAAAGATTTATTTAGCTCACAATTTCAGAAAGTCTCACACAGTCCACTCATGGGGCAGTGGCAACAGTGAAGGCCATGGCAGAGATGGCGGCTAGAAAGCTGTTAACCCCATGGCAGACAGAAGCCAAGGAAGGCTGAAGACTCAGGCAAAGGCTGGATTTAGTTACTTCAAGCTGCTAGTCACTGCCCACCCTGCTCCTGCCAGAGTGGGCTTCTCCCCTGCTTCTTGGCCCCAGTAGGCCCGTAAGTTAACAATGCATACCTGAAAGCTCTGTCTTGGGCAACCCACAATCTCAACAAGTTGATACAATCTTTCTGCTAAACACCAAGCAACTGCTTTACCTCTCGAGAACACACAGTATAAAATACATGAGGGTTTGGAGAAGACTCTCAAGTTTTTTGTGCATTTGATGAATCAAGGTTCTAATTCAAGGAAAATACGGTTACATAATATGTAAACTTGGTTTGTATGCTAATCATCACATGAAAGTTAATTTTTAAATATTTTGAAAAAAATTCAATTACAAAGAAAGAAGATTCTTTATTAAATAGTACATATCAAATTGAGGAGAATACAATTTTATAATATTCTCTTTGGATTCAGTTTATAAGTATATGAGAAAACACTTTTATATTTTTTTCTTTCATCTCCAACTTAAATAAATATATTCATGAGCTATTATTTTCAGGCAATAAATAGTAGCTCACTAGCTTACTGTGTAAGTATGTTTTAGTTACTTTCCATTCTGTCTTGAATCCTTGAGTTCTCTTCTTGAGCATGTGGACCCAAAACCTCTCTGTGTATTCACAGAATTTTACAAACACATTCATTTCTGAGTGGCTTTGCCACCCTGAGTCTCTTTGTGCTGTTCTTGTTAAACAAGTTACACAACCACATTTCCCTCAATGGCATGCCCTATGTGGATTTTACCCCAGCTGGTGGGGTAGTCATCAGCCAAGGCCTAAGCTTCACATTTGGATCACACTGTTTGAGTCCACTGTGAGCCACAGGAGACAGCAACAGATGTTACAATGTTCTCCAGAACAGGTAGCTCAAGAGCCCACTCTTAGATGTATGCAGCCTTCACTGAAACATCATAATTGTATCAAGTTGGGCCAAGCAATGGCTGCTTTTCTCTCACTCATACCAAATGTACCTCGAAGCGGTACCCCTCTTTCCTTTTACTCCTTTCGGATACATTTCTTACTCTTTCCTATAAAATTTTCTGCTTTCACAGGCCTTTGCTTGATATCTGTCCCCCTTTTGCTAGGCTTATTGTCATAACCTATGGTTCAAGACTAATTTTGCTCTGTCACTGACACCTCAGGTATTCCTGCAAGGAATTCCTCTATGCTGCACCTGAGTGACCCCATTCCAAGCACAACTCAGTGACTCCACTCCTTAGAAAAGATACATGACATATGTAATACATATACTTTCATGTTGACATGATTCATATATGGATCATGTCAACATTAGAAACTCTTGCATGTATGTATCATGTCAACATTAGAAACTCTTCCCCTACCCCCTTTTTAGCCCTCCTGCACACTTATCTCGTTCCGTAGAATGTCTATTTTCTGGGTTTCTCAAATTAGAGAAACCATGCAATATTTAATTCTCTGAATATGGCTCATTTCACTGAACATGATGGTCCCAAATTGCTTCCATTTACTTACAAAATTCTCAAATCTGTCTTTATGGTAGAGTAGTACTCTATTGAGTACAAGTACCAAAAAATTTTTGAGACAAGTGAGTTCCCAACTCACTATGTCTCTACCACAAGTTTTGTATCCATGAGTTTGCTGATGGGCATCTCTGTATCTTCCACATTTTAGCTATCATTAATCATATTGCTATATATATAATTTTGCCTCTAAAGTCATTATGCTTCATGCTACTTTAGGTATTGTGTACCATAGTCATCTCCTAGGGTACAAAATAAGAATGATATCTATGAATAATTTTAAATCCACAATTGAAAAAGACATGATAGGAAACATAGAGGTAGACTTCGCAGGGATAGGAAAGAGATCTGGGAATGCGGAAGAGGAAATAGAAGGAGGATGAAAAGGAAGTAACAGTGATCAAGATGTGACTTTATTTGTACCAATCCCGCAGTTTGAATGTTATTAAAGGTAACAATCATGTATCCCAACCTACACTAATATATATAATAATTATGGAGAAAAAGAGGGAAAAAAAGGAAAAGAAGGCTAATAACCAAATAAAAACAAACAAGCATAGAAATTTAAACTCAACAAATCTGGCCACATTAAGAATAAAATTCCTGGGTGTCATTATATTCAGGGCGCTTCTCACAGCCATGAAATTCTTGTTTTATTTTTAAGATTTGAGTCACATCAGTCTGTATATAAATTCACTTCCATGAATCTACTGAAGAAGACATTCATGGCATAACTGAAAAATAGTGGGATCAATTTTGTCGAAAAGAATCGAGTATTCTTGTCTCTGTAATTTTGATCTCATTATTAAACAAAACCTTTATATCAAAGATAAATTAAGATGACAACACAAATGAAATATATTTGAGTCATGCTGAAAATCAACATCATGGTAAAGGAAAACAAATTTTTCAAAAGTAAAAGTAACCAACCTTTTTTTTTCAAGGGAGGCTCCTCTATTTCTCCTAAACAAAAACACAAATAGTAAATTAGAAAAAAACATTTATACAGAAAATGCGCCTTCACTATTTACCTATTTTGCTTTTTTCATTAAAAAAATCTAGTGTTTTTGACAATCATAGCCCCTACATTACTTTGTTTCCCAATCTCCAAAATATAAATTTCATTCACATACACTTATTTGAGATAGTTTTCTTTTTATGAGTTCAATAAAATAGTGGCAGTGATTCAAATTATACATTACAGGCCATACATCATATTAATATTCATTTTGTCTTGTTCATCGTGACTTTTCAATGGGGCCAAAACAAATATAAATTCAGACAAAATCATACAAGGGGCTCTAATAAAAAAATTCCTGTTATCCAAGGATGAATATGTAATATCTAGATGAATGTGTAATCTATGATGACTAAGATGAATCCAGAAAAATGTCATTTAAAACACTGTGCTTTGTTTTTTCCACAGTCATTCAGTGGCAGTTTGTATTATCTCAAATGTGATAGTTCCTTTTTTCTTTGATAAATATGGAAAAGAGTATAGATTAGCTGCATAATTCTCATGACTTTAAAACATATCCATCAATTCTATACCTCTACTTGACTTACTAAATTTATGCTCTTGGTTGTACCTGCAGTAAAATCTGACTACAAATATAACTTATGTATTGAAAACATTCACATATATTTTTTAGTTTCACTGTTTTTATTTTAATCATCTAGGAAGAAACTTGAAAAATAGCTACTACTTTTTTTTCTGAAGAAGCATAGAAATGTGTGCAGTGAAGGTCTACAGTGTTTAGAATAAGACTCATTCTGCTATAATGCCCCACTAATGGCAGTATTTAATTTTGATGTTCTTGCCACAAGGACAGATGAATTATACGAAATAGAAGATGAAAACCAAATAGAGCCCAATTTTCTACTGCATTTGGCAGCCTATTGAAATACTCACAGTACTAAGGAGTCTATTCATTTTGGTCTAGCCCAATTCAAGTTTCTATTTGGGCTAAAACCAAAGTGTCTATAACAGAATTCTAATATTGACGCTAGCAATGACGCATGTCTCCATATTCTCTTTACCTTTGTCAATATCCTCTTCTCCATCTTCATCTTCCTCACCTTCAGATGAGATGACGTCAGACAGCAAAGAGAAGAAGCCATAGACCCAGTCGGTGGTTTCCTCCACAGCGTCATGCACTAGTTTCAGAGGATCTGAGCCAATTTTGGCAATAGAGCTTGCTAACGAGTGTTAAAAAAAATCACAAACATATCGTAAGAACATAGGACAGTTTTTTTTTTCCTGAGTTTTGACACAAACGTCTTGTCTATATTTATTTTATTTGCTTAGAAATATAAGCTGTGTCTTACTGTACTAAGATGTGTATTCAGTAAATACAGACATTATCAAAAGTACTTCGAGTACCAATCATTATGAAACTAGCAAAAAAGAAATTGCCTTTGAGAAGTTTATAATGTAAATAAAAGTTCAGAACAGGTGAAAAGTTAGGACTGAATTAATGTACATTTTATTACACAAATTATGGACATTGATGTGAAAGTCATTGTTAGTTAATATTGTACTTGGCAACGTCATGGAGAGATTAGATTTCTCTGTAAACTTTTAAACAAAGGGTAAGGTCTACAAGTTCACTAAACTACCAATGGATAAGTTAAATATGGCCATTCTATTACTATTTGTGTTATGTTGGGGAAAATCTGGAAGCTAATCCCAGTTATATTTGTTCTTGTTAGATATCTCAAAACCTTAAAATGCTAAGAAAATAAAGGGACTTTAATTTCTAGTAACTTGTATGAGTGAATTACAAGAAACTGAAACTTAAAAATTCTCCCTTTTTTGTCTTAGATTACTTTCTGTTGTGTGTGTGTATGTGACTGGGTCTTGCTCTATAGTCCAGGCTGGTCCTGAACTTACTATGGAACCCAGGCTGGCCTTGGGCTCACAGCAGTCTTCCTGTCTCAGCCTCCCGAGTGCTGGGATTACAGATGTGCGCCACCACATTCAGTTTATGTGGTGCTGGAGAACTGAACTCGGGTACTCAGTGTGTGACTTAGTGCTTGCTAGGCAAGCACTTTAACCTCTGAGCCATTCCTCCAGCCCCCTGTTTTGTCCTAGAAAGTAAAACAAAGTAAATTTTTTTAAAGAATGTGAAATAACACTAGAGATCAAGTATTAGTAACATAAGAAAATTGAATGGAAACTCCTAAAATATTCATCTAATTATATGAAAATTAATATGAAAGACTAAGGTACTCTTTATAGTTATACTTAAGAGATGATCTATCTAGAAATGTGTTATAAATTGCACCTGGTTTTTCACCAATATGTACTTAAATTATATTTTCTTCACTTTAAAAACTCTTTTAGCTTTTCAGGGAATCTTCTGTTTTTGATAAATTTAATAGAACAAAATTATGCCAATGTATTATACCACTTAAAGGTTAAGTGTCCAAAATTAAGCTTTTAGTTTGATTGGGATAGGAAATCACTGGAAAGCTTGCACACAGGAATGCAGTGATTTGACTGATGATATTTTATTTTCCTGTGCTGTCTGTTAAAATTTCTGGTGCCAAGGAGGGAGACGGTATGGGGCAACAGCAATCATTCAGTAGGAAGCTGACTATGATTCCCATCAGACTGGTAACTGTGTGACGTGGTTTGGTGAGATTATGGAGGTATTTCAATGATGAACTTAACAGTACACTCCTTCAGGGCAGCTGTGGGATGAGATAAAGGAAAAATATACCCAGGATAATTGCAAAATCTTTCGGATGAGAACCTGGAAGTTTTGAGTTGGTATCTGTAAGATAGGAGGGGCTGGGGGGAGAAATGGAGTTGCTACTCGAGGGATAGAGAACAGGAAAGCAGCTGTGTTTTATAATTCTCAAACTTACATTGCTTATTAGGTATGTACAGGGGAAAGCAGATGTTTGTAGAGGTCAGTGACATCTACAAAAGAGAAGGTCTGCATGAGAATAGGAGCCTGGGAGTGCAATAAAGAATGGGAAGTATTTAAAGCTAGGAAACTGAATGAGATGACAAAGTGAAGGGAATTAAGAAATAACTCAACGTTAAGGAGACACAGTGATATATTAGGGAGATAGGGGAAAAAAAGAAACAATGAATTGCAAGAGGGTGAAGTAACAGACAGAAAATATGAAAGAGAGAGAAAGAGAGAGAGAGAGAGAGAGAGAGAGAGAGAGAGAGAGAGAGAGAACCAAGATAACGTAATGCACTAAATACTAAGGAAATACATATTTTCAAGAGCAGAGAGATTAAATTGTCAGTGTTGCTGATTGGTCAAGTAAGACGAAGAATGACAACGAGCTGGTGACCATAATGCTGACGACATTATTGGTGACCTTCAATGAGCAGATTCAGTAGAACTCATTAAATGCCAACGGGGGAAGTTTTGAGTCAGTGAGTGTATTTTACTATATGTGATGGGATTGGAGAATATTTGCAGAGGTACTGAGGATGCAGGTGATGTCTTGTCTTTAGTATTGTTAACATGAGAAGAATATTTCTTGATTTATACTGATGGGTTAGGTGACACAGAGAGAAGAAAAATGACATGAGAGAAAGTATTCCTGGGAAATTTTGAATTTTGTGCTCTGTACCAGGGGATCACAGATCATTCATTGGCCATAAGTTATAACATGCTGAACTCTGGGAACCTGCCTCTGATTTATTAGTGATGTGTCTTCCTATTTGCTCCCTATTTTATAGTATTCCAGAGGGTTCCATGTGAGCAAAGTAGAGCAGTCTGAATGAGTAGATTAAAGTTTAGAGAAAGGGAATTAAATGGAATTTTTTAACTGAAATTGAGAATTTTAGGAGAATTATATGGGAGGACCTAGAACACAGTCATAGCACTAAAGGCGTTTTTATCACTGATACAGTTTATATCTAGTGGAAGAATACTGCAAATGGGATTTTTATGTATGGAATAGATTGAGACCATTTTCCTGCTCCTTTTCTTCCTAAGTGTTAATGGAGGAACTTAGCAATAAAATCCAGCAGGGTCAGCATCAATTTAATCATTATTATGCTTAAATGATCTATATGTACTTAGAAAACATGTATGTGTGTATGTGTGCATGCGTATGACTTGAACTATTTTTAAAAGGCAATGTTGCTAACTTGACACTAGATTCTGATGTGTAGCTATGTGGACAACTTTTCAAAATATTTAAATATATTCACACACATGTGCACACACACACGTTTAAGGAATACAGTAGTCCCGAAATTGATTCATGTTTCTTCTTTCAAATAACATGTATAAACTATATCCATGTTAAACTGTTACACAATGTGAACATAGTTTGTCCTGAATCCTTCCTTAAAGAGATACTCAGATTGGGCTGGAGGAAGAGCTCAGCAACTAAAGCAATTGCCTAGCTAAGCACTAAATACTTCAGTGGATTTCCCAGCACCACATAAACTGCCATGGTGGTGCACTCTTGTATTTCTAGCACTAGCGAGACTGAGGCAGGAGGATTTCTGTAAATTCAAGGCCAGCTGGGCTAAATAGTGAGTTCAGACCGGCCTGGACTACAGAGTAAGATCCTGTCTCAAAAAAAAAAAAAAAAAAAAAAAAAAAAAAAAAAAAAAAAAAAAAAAAAAAAAAAAAAAAAAAAAAAAAAAAAAAAAAAAAAAAAAAAAAAAAAAAAAACAAACAAACCAGAAAACAAAACAAAACAAAACAAAACAAAACCCAAATACTCAGATTATTGTATTTTATACCTCTTATACTTCCTTGAATCAAATTATATATACACATCAGGGAGAATCATAGTGACCGGACACCATTTTAAGAACTTCACACATATTAGTACAGTTTTTTTCTTATACTAACCCAAAGACGTAGCTAAGTTATTTTATTCCCTTTTTAAATCTAGGAAGATTGAAGCACAAGGAACTTTAACAACACAGAATTAGTAAGTGATATAGTGAGATATTGAACCTCTGTGTAGGTGCAAAGACTTAACTACTATGCCGTATGCTATCAAACAAAAACATGAATTTACAATAAGTTTTAGAGTAAGGTTGTATCTGCACACGTTCTGGGAGGGGATTTCTTGCTCTTAAAAATGGGAACAGGGGCTTTGTTCCAGTGGGGAAATGACTCACTGAACTGCTGCAAACACTGAGGAAGCCAAGTTTTGGGTCCGTTATGACATTGCTGAGGCAAAGAACTGTCCACTGTGGGAATCATCCTTCCTCTAGCACTTCTGTTCCATAAGAAGTGTTTCTCAGTGTTCAAATCTGTCTTAATTTTATCTTATGTTTCTTATATAAAAATATACCACTGCAGTCGGGGGAAATAGCTTCAGGTTACTGTGGTCAGTAATTGGGTTTTTGGTACTGATAAAAAAAAAAAAGTGCACAAAAAGGCAAGAGAGGTGAGAAAAGTTTAAAGTTAAGATTTTTGCTTTTTAAGCCAAATGATATATATACATAAGATTCTGAATAGAACTCTACATGGCAAGTCGTGGCAAGTACTTCCTTTGCATGTCCCCAAGAGAATGAAGTCCATGATATTCCTCTTATTATGAACATTACTCTTACATTCTTCAAGTAATATTTGACTCTATTTTTGCCGTTCATATTCTAAGAAACATCAGCAAATTTTTATAATCGTGGGCTCTGAGTTTAGACCAATAACTTTCAAGTTCTGCCAAGCTTTTGTGGGTCTGGCAACAAAAGGAAAAACAAGTTGTGATCAGAGAGTCTTTATTTAAAGCTTGCTATTTTATTCATTATATATTTTCCATTAATTTGGAAAGTTGTAAATATTTCATTACAGTGTTTAGCTATTGTGTTTTTCGGAAGCCTCAAATAAATATTGCACTCAAGGCAAGCCCTTCCCTTGCCTGTAGGTAATCTTAGTACTTGTCCCATATTAATTTTGGCCAAATTTATTGAGACTTCTGTTTTTCTAAAGCCAGTATTCTATGTCAAGACCTCCAGTGCTTACACGTGTTATCCCTCTACTCAGGCTTTCTTTACTCCGAATCATGACATACCTCATCCTGGCAAACAGTGTCTTATATGGTGGGAGAAAACCAGAGCTCTCTATGGTTCAGTTTTTCGAGCTATGAAATCACAGTACGAATGGTACCTCTTACCTCATCACATTGCTGTGAATGCAGTATGAAATAAATCACTGAAATCACATGGTATGGGGCCTGGTAAGAAATACATGTTAAGGTGGAGAGATAAGCACGACTGTGATTGTCGAACCGCCCAGAAGCTCTCTCATTTCCTGGCAGGACCACTGGCTCCTCTCCCCTAAGCAAGAGGCTTACACGCACTCTCTGCTTTTCTAACGGTCTGCTGGCACCACACAAGTGATGTGTTCAGTGTCGGCTTAAGCATTACAGTCAATTCTAATGCACAGAACCCGCACCCAAATGTTTTCTCCCTCAACTACAGCACAATTCGTTAGAAACAGAAGGCCATGAAGACAGGCGGTCAGCCACTCATATCTGCCTGCACACTCCACAAAGAACAGGGAAAAGGCTTCTTATCTTCCTTTATCCACGAGCCTTTGCCTGTACCAGATGGTGCCTATGGCACCCACTCAAGTTCCATATACATAAGCTCCTTGGTGCAAAGCAACTAAGGTGGAGCAAAAGATTTAGTAAATGTGAGATAATTATTAATTTGACTCTAATAATCATTTAATTCAAACACATGGCATTGTTTCATAAATGTTAGGTAGCCATTAATATTAGCTTGCTATGACTTCACCAGTACATTCTCACACACAATGTTGGTAGGGTTCATAAAATCTGTCACTGCTTTCTTTAATATTTAGAAAACATCTGTGCTCGTCCCTTACCTCCCAGAAAAGATTCAGATATAAATATGCGAATTGAAACAGAGGCAAGAATTCTCTAAGATGTTTATAAAATGTACCTATTATGGGTTGCACCTGGAATATCCCCCAAATCTTTGTGCATCTGAATATAATGGGATATCAGTGGAGTTGTGTGCTGTTGGGAGATTGGGCCTGGCCAGAAGGGGAAGATACTTGGACCTTGACTGGAAGGATTATGTCAACATCTGGAGATTTAAAAATGCTTACAGCAGAGTGTTCAGGTGTGTGTGATTGACTTATGAGCCAAGAAATGAAAGAAGAACACCAATTGTAAATATAGGCAACCAGACTGGAAACTTGAATTTAATAAAAGGAAGGAAGAAGAAACATTTTTACAACTTTTCCTGAGAAAGTTCTAGCCTTATCCTTAGTCTCCAGGCATTGACAGGTTCCTTCCTCACATGACTTTCCATTAGGCCACGGGAAGGAGATGTTTTCTCCTACTAGACCTCTGCTATGTGCTTCCATTGTTGTGAGCTGTCCATGAATGGACTTCTAAAACTGTGAGCTAAAATAATTTTTTTTTTTCCTTAAGTTGAGAAGGTTGGGTATTGTGTCTCAGGAACAAATAAGTAAATTAAATAATATCTAAACTAAGAATGAACTTGTTGATATGTGGACCTTAAACACGACAGGATTCTCTACAAGGTGTTAACCAAAGGTTTAGGCACCTATCATATGAAATATCTGAAGCCTAATATAATCGAGTTATATGATTTCTATCTAAGCTGACCTCATTTTGTTTCAAACTAGAGGTAATTATCTAGACCTAAAGAAATTTATATTTTAAATGACTAGATTTTTCTCTTACTGGAAACAGATCTCTAGATACTTTTGCTTTTGTGGGTAAAACTTTCAGTTAAGAAAAATTCAGCAAATTACATATCATTCAATAGACCCTGAATTATATGACAACTCTTGCTTGAATTACCACAGATTAGCTTTTGTTTTAAGGGTAAACACATTACTCTAGAACTTCTCCATTGTCAAACACAGACCTTGGAAAATGAAAAAAAAAAAAAAAAAAAAAAAAAAAAAAAAAAAAAAAAAAAAAAAAAAAAAAAAAAAAAAAAAAAAAAAAAAAAAAAAAAAAAACAGGTAGAAAACAATACAAAAAGATATTTAGAAATGTGAATGTTGCACCTGTGTGTGATAAGGCACTGTTTATCTTCACTTAGTTAATGTATTTCTAATCCTCAGAAATATAGCTAAGGGCTTGGTGTAGGGTGCAGCTCAGTAAAAGAGCACTTCCTAGTACAGTAGTTCAAGACTTTGGGTTTAATCCATAGATGTATGAAAAAGAAAAGATACAATGTTAAACCAATGCAAGAGTTTATGAAACAGTTTCAGCCCTAGGTTTGGCAATATTTGTAGTTTTAGAAGTGTCAGTTATTCCCTAAGAAGGTAGAAATGCTAACTTAGCTTAATCATTTTTTAACAAAATATGCTTAAAATGCAAGCAGACTTTAAGATTCTTGAGGTTTTTGGTGTAGAGTTTCTAATATCAACAGTATCAGCTATAGATATGTAAGAAGAAACAGAAATATGCATTTTGATATTCAGTATAAAATTTATCTTCATTAAAGTGCTACTTATTCAAGGGCTTTGTAAAGGTCTTTGGGGGCAGTCAGTTATAAATGGGAGTGATTTCTCATAGGTGAACCACTGATCTGAAGCATGTTCACTTGATTCTAAGGATTTTAGAACTGCCATCTTGATTTCTTATCATCACAGCGGGGAGAACTTCAACCCCTTAGAGTCAAATACCTTTTTCCTCCTATGACTTCATTGTTTTCTCACTCTCTTTCACATTTGAAATTTAAAGTGAAGTGAAAACTAGATACATAAGTAACACATTCAAGGAAGTGAAAGATTTAAAAGTGTTGACAAAACATCTTTATTCCTGTACATTTAAGAGCAAGGATGACTTCAGTGTACTTCCTGCCAGCTCTACTTTGCAAAGCTATTCTACTGCACTGACATATCTTCATTTTTTTTCCTCAAAAAATGGAGAAAGATGGCTATGTACTTGCAATATTGCTTCCCTCTCAGAAAGAATGCTTGATATTTTGTTTTCTGATAAACCACTATAGCAGGTTTTTTTTTTTAAATATTTCTACCCAAAAAATATGTTAAGAGCAGCCCATTTCTTGAGATTGTCTGTTCAAATTTACTGTGTTAGTCTTCAAATATTGACACTAAAGTGCTAGTTGAAGTGGATTGGATAATGATTTAGGAGAAACTAAGGTAAAATAATTTAAAAATATGAAAACTAAATGCAACTTCTATAGAATATCACACTGAATAATTTTCTTAACAGTATATAACATTTTAAAATGTCTGTTCATAAAAGTATAAAGTTCATACTATTTTATCATTTTTTTTGAACCTGGATATATAGAACAAAATAATTTTGCTATTTATTAAACAGGTTGTGATTTTACAAAAAAATACAAGTATTAGGTCAATTAATTTCAGACCTGGTTAGTTATGGGTCAGTTTGTGGGTTGCCCCTACAGAGCAGGTCTCCAAAGCTCTATAAAGAGAAAAGTATGACAAACCCTCATTATTATATACTTAAATGTCTATTTTTACGAAGGAACAAACCAGGATATTGCCATGCTCATGGGTAAACATTACATTTTTTAAACTAGGAATATAAAAACTGCTTCTGACTAGTTGCGCTGAATTACAGAAGTGCTCTAACTTCAAAACCAAATGACTGTGAATAGATTATTATTCATGCAGAAATTCAACATACAGACCACATACAGAGTTGAGAGCTCCTTTAAATGAATTACTCCTACCTACCCTCAAGAAACATTCCACAGAACACAGTGAATTAAAAAGCTGGATTAATGAAGTTTCCATTGTTCTTCTAATACTAATATTATTGGGAAGGTCTATGTTACAAAAATCCTAATTGACCTCTTTTTTTTCCCCTCTTCTATCACAGTAAAGGGTAATCTAAAATTTTCTATTCATTAATTTAACAAATAGTCCCTAAGCAATTACTGTTTTGAGGAACGAATTAAAGAAAAACAGGACAATACTTTTCGATTAAGTGATTCACAAAGTATAAAATCACATTGTAGGAATTATAGGAATTATTATAGGAATAATGAAAAAACTCCACATTACAGTAGAAGAGCATAAGCCAAATTTACACAGAGACATCCTGGAAAATTTTTCAGAAACATATTTAATATGAGTCTTCAAAAATTTGTGGAAGATTTAAAAAATTGACAACGGGGTCTTCCAAAAGCAATTTAATTATTACTCAAGAGAAAATTTTAGATGACTACAGTAATGCCAAAATTACAAAATAAGTGTTAGTTGTTTATAGAAGAATGCTAATTTTTAGTTTTGTCATACAAAGATATTAAGAAGGAATAAACATAGAATAATATATAGTTGTACATATTTAGTACTATGAAAATATACTAATATTTTACCCATCTCTTTTATTTTTGGCTGGGTCAGTAAAAGTTTTTCAATGAAGCCAGTTTTAGAAAACTTCTGATTTATATTAGAAACAAAGAAGTAACCAAAAACGTAAAAAAAAGAAACAGGTAGGAAAGAGAAGAGAGAAGAGAATAGACAACAAGAGAATATTTGAGTTAAACTAGAACTTGAAATGTTCTGTAATTATTTTTGCAGTGTAGACAAATGTAGAGGCAGCAACACAGAGAATCCTCACATGTCCCTGTATAGTGTTCCGAGCTAGAGAGGCAGGAATCACTGAGAGCACTAGGTCATAAGGGACATGTTATATGTATTTGACTGTAATTGGTAAAGTCTACGGAAAAGTAACCTAATAAAGAAATACAAAGGTTTATACTCCTGCATGAAGCACTGGGGCTTGTAAGTAGAAGAAAAATCCTTGTGGTTGGAGGTTGGTGGATGATGGGGAGTGTTGGTTGGACGGGTATCAGGTATAGGGAGCAAGGTGACAGAAGTTCTTCCAGGGATGGGTGGAGGTTGGTGGGGGTCGGAGGGGGCATCAAGTACAGGGAGCAAGAAGACCGCAGGCAACCCATGAGGGAGGAGCTCAAATTTAGGAGGATGAAAACTCTGCATCAGCTTTGTGACCTCCAAGTCCTCATCTCCAACAAGAGTAGTGACTCTCGGGAGAGGCTGTCGCCCTTCTTCGTTAAGCTAACTGTGGCCCTTGGCCAGGAATAGGAGGAACTGATGAACGATCTGGCAGGGGCTGGCACTGTGGCAGGCACAGGGGCTCTCCCAAGCCAACAAGATGAGCCAAGAGATCAGTAACAACATATGTGAACAACTGTGCCTGGTCCCTGCAGTGACCTTCTAAGGGTAAAATGTGCTTGCCCTAGCTTGACTAGGCTTTGCAAATCTGGGGCACAGTGATTCCTCTTGCTCACACTAACCCAGAACTTTACAAGAAAAAAGAATCATGAGAACCGGTAGCATCATTTTAGGAAAATCTACCTACGTTCATGAAACATGAACCAACATGTTAGACACTTTTAGTTATTTTTCCCATTTTTTCCGGTTTGCCAAAAATTCAAAGTTTTCCGGTTTGCCAAGAATTTAACGTTAGATCATTAAATAGAGCAACATGCACACCTACTCCATAGTGGCTTTCTGACAGCGTATTGCTTAAGGTATGAAAATGTCCAAAGTAAGTGTTGCTTCTTTCTTGAAAGTGCCAGATCTACAGTTAGTCATTTCTTGAGCAAGGATTTCTTTCTTTTATTTGAAAATATTATTTTGAGAATACATCCAGCAAAACTGCCCACTGAATTGAACTGACACTGCTTCTAAAGTTTTTACATAGAAACAAGAAAAATGCAGAAATGCAATTCTGAACAGACTTATGTTTGCCTATTTTCCAATGCAACTGAAAACCCAGATTCCCAATTCTTTTTACCAGGAAGTAAAAGCAGAGAAGTTAAAAAAAGTTTTTTCTTGTGTTTAAAAGCTTGATCATCGATAATAATTTAATTACTGGAGTTACTTTCCTCTTCCTACACCATACCAATGACACTGTCACATACAATTATGTCCACATTACTATTAATAAATAACAAAGAGTGAATTGAGTTTTAGATATCAATTTTCTTTTCTTTTCTTTTTATTTATTTGAGCCTTGGTCCTATTCTGTATCCCAGGCTGCTTACCAAACTCATTAGGTAGCCCAGGCTAGCCTTGAACTCACAGTCTCACAACAATCCTTCTGCCTCAGCCTCCAGAGTGCTGGGATGACAGGTCTGTGCCACCCCTCTCAGTTTATGTGGTGTTGAGGAATTGAACTCAGGGCCTTGAGCTTGCTAGGCAAGTGCTTTAATAGTTGAGCTATTCCTCCAGTCCAGCCTATTTGTTCATTTTTATTTTTAAGCTATGTCACACTAGAATTGATTCTGTCATTGGAAAGAAGTATTTTCTGTGGTGATGCTAATGAGCTGATCTTGAATTAACTTCATTTGTGGCGGTATGTTTTCACATTTTAATGATTACTTTTATTCTTTCTTCTGAATTCTTTCTAAATAATAAAAGCACATTTGTAAGTTTCTTAAGACAACAGTACATAAGAAACGTTTGGCTGTCTTAACGTCTGTGTCTGTATTTTCTTCTGCGTGTTTATGTCCCTCCGCTTGCTCAGTTGTTTTTGAGTTTGATTCCTTAACTGAATATTTGAGTCCAGTAAGAAAAATTAGACAGAAAGATTAAGAATGTGGGTTAGAAGTTATTATATACGGAAGTCAGTAGCAAGAAGACTTCTTGGTGAAGCAACCAATTAACAAAACATAAAAATGCATGTGGACTGACGTTTCCTTTCAAAATAAAAAGAACTTTACTGGCTCTTACACGGGGTGAGGGGGTGGAGAAGAAAAAAATATTCTTAAAGATTACCTTATGCACTTTAATTCTTAGGGCTTTATTGCTGTATGTAGCCTGTAAATGTTAATTCTTGACTATGTTAAAGGTTTGATTACACTTAGTGTAACATTTAAAATGTGCCGTCTTGGCATTTTTACTCATATATAAGACACACACACAATTTCTTTAGAGTAAAGACGCATCTTACGAAGCCAAGCACTCATGAAGCAATAACTTAATAACTTATATTTCCTGTGTAAATACTGTCTCCCTCTCCCTGTTCCTCTCCCTTTCCCCTGAATCTTGAGTCTTTCCGAATTTCTTTCTTAACTCTGTCTCTCTCTCTGTCTCTCTGTCTCTCTCTGTCTCTCTGTCTCTCTCTGTCTCTCTCTCTCTCCCTCTCTCTTCTCTGTCTTGGTCTCTCTCATCCTCCCTCTTATCCAGCTGTGCAGTAAAAACCCTAGACAGCCAACCAGTCTGTCAACTCATAATTCTGGGTCCCCCTTCTGTCCAGCAGAAGCTCTGCTGGGCCAACCCCGTTTTCCTGGTCCCCTTCTGACTAGCAAAAGTTTTACCCTATCTTCCTTTCCCTTTTGTTAAATTTCCCCAGTAAAGCCTTTTCCTCATAACCTGCCTCCTGTCTTTGTGACTTACTCTTCAAGCCTGTGGAGCCACCCACTCTGCGAGGAGGCCTGTGTGAACCAGGGCCTGACACCACAGCGATTAACAAAAGCAACTCTTATTCTGGCCCATCTGCTGTGCCCTGGTGGGGACAAAGAGATTTTGGTGTCCATTTTACCCTACAAGAGTTATGCATGCAACACAGGATTTTATCTGGAGTTCCTGCCTGGGAAGCTTTGTATAATTAGGGCAGAGTCCTTAGGAATGAAATTAGTGCCTTAATAAAAGAATCACTTATTTCCCTTTCATCACATGACAACATAAAAAGGCATCATCTTACCCTCCAGAAAGTGGAGGCCTTCATCAGATAAAATCTATTTGATTTACAATTTTGAAAAAGAAAATACTTGCAGATGTTGGATATTTAGATGCTTTCAAAGAAAAGAAAACCTAGGATTCTGTTTTAAAAGCACTTTTGGTGAGCGAAATGTTTTATTGACTAAAGAAGGAAATGACTCTCACTTTTCTAATCTACATTTGAATAGCTTTCCTGTCGCTCCAGTCCTTGCCTTTCAATATCTGAGGCATGGGCACTTTCCTCAGCTTCTTGAAACTTTCTCAACTGAGATTTTCCCATCTTCATCTTTACTATTGACTTTCTTTGGCAGTTTAGAAATGTGCTTGTGTGTGGAACCTAATAAAATTAAAATACAAGCATCCTTCGTTAAAAAGACACAGTTGTCTTAATATTTAATAATTTCAGAACAACATTTCTAAGATGCCCTTTGTTGTAACTAGTTTGTTACTTTTTGTAACAATAAGGAGCACTGCTGAATAAAAATAGAAGTACACTTCATCTCACCTTGTCAATATGACCCCAATCAACCAATTTTTATTGGGTAAATTGTGCTGCAGATGTTTAAACTTGGAACATTTCCAGCTAACTGGAGTAGACCCATATCAAATAACGGGCACTTTATATTTCAAAACAAATCCACTATCCACATTTGGTCTCTTTTATCCATGTCAAGCATCTAAAGGAAAACTGGAATATCATATTATACTTTATTAATAAATCAAGGAATGATAAAAAAATTCCAGTGCATATTTCAATTTTTAAAACTTGTCACAGTAGAAGACACATTGCCAACAATAATGAAATGAGTATTTTCAACACTAGGGGGAGGATTTATGTACTTTGAGGGGTGTTAATGGCAATGTGTATTAGTCACATTAAATGTATTTATTTAAACACTAGCCGTATTGTCTTGTCCTGCTTTGTTGTTCACCAATGTACTGCAATTTCTGTCAGATAAAAGCATTATTATGTGTCTTCATCCACCTTATTCACCCGATCTGTTACTGTTCCTCTAAAGCCTCCTCAGAGTGAAAATGACCATGAACGGTCAACCTTCTGAATCGGTTCAGAATATCGAGGTAGCCAGGGCAGCATGACTAATGATATTTACAAAAGAGAACTTCCATGACTGCTTCAGATGGTGGCAAAAACAACAAAATAATGATGTTCAGAGCAAAGGGGGAATGTTTTGAAGGGTGTTAATGGCAATGTATCTTTAATTGTAACCAGTTTTTGAAATTTAAATATTTACCATATATTTTAATCATACCTTGTATGTATACAATATGCAGTTATTGTTTCAATTAAATTTAATGTGTGTGTTCTTTCTAAAGCACATGTTAAATATAAATACAATTTGAATACTATTATTTAGGTTCAAAATTGATACATCAGAGTTTGGTGCTTCTGTGTGTCAACTACACCGAACTGAAGGGAAGGGGCTCAAGGCAAGATCTTTCTGACCTTTTTGGCTTCCTTCCTTGCGCTGACTTTCTCTCTTTTTAAGTGGAGGCTATAGAAACCAGAATTCCTCTTATCCACAGCAAGTCACAAAAACTAAAGTTTATCTTTGCCAAAGCTAAGCTAACAATCTAGAAATAGCATTCTCATCTTTTTCTATCTTTCCATATAAGAGCTATCCATTAAGAAATCTTCTGACCAAACTTGTCTTATGGTGGATCATGAGACCCTCAGTCCAGAAGGGTTTGAACTTTTCTCCAGAGGAAAGACAGTCACACAGACTTGCCAGGAAATATCTGGACAGGCATTGCTTGATTTCTCCTTCTCAGTTCATTACCATTAGAACATTTCCTTTATACAATCATATTTCTACCTGGCTATACATTTCTACCTGGCTATACAACTCTGAAAACTTTGCATTTTCCTTCCTGGAAGCTTCCATGTCATGTAACATTTGATGAAATAAATCTGTTATGGTTGTCTCTTACTATAATATCTTTGATTATAGGTATCTCAGCGATGTCTTCCTCAAAAGGGATAGAGTGTCACAGGGTTTCATTCAATAACATGTTTTTTATAGATCTAGAGATTTCTTATATTTGTTCCAATCTAGTATTTATTTAACATCGTTATTTTTTTGTTAGCACAAGAACAGTAAAAAATGTCAGAGTTCTAGAGTTGAGTGAATTACTTGGATCACTATGTTGTAAATTTAACAAATAATTGGAAAAGAGATATGTTAAATTTGGAATTAATACATAAGCTAGCATATCTTGACTATTTAATAAATATTTATTTTATTGAGGATTAAGTTTGAATATTTTGATTATATTTTATTTCCTCTTTAACTAGTCTATATATCAATGGCAGCTGAAGAAACAATTTAAATAGTTTTCCCCATATATTAATATGGTATATTGTGCTATGAATTATGTGCTTAAGAACCATTTTGTGCAGTGGTTAGAATATTCCCGCAACATGAAACAAGCTACTTTACTCATGATAATTTTTATGGTGGAACTAATACAATTTATACATATTCTCATGACATTTGAAAATTAAGCTAATAAGAATGCATCTTTTTGAAAGATACCTATTTATCATTCTGAATCATTAAAATATGTTTTAGTTTTAAAATATTACATTAAAGCAATATTAAATTCAGTTAATCTAACTGCTATCATGTGCCAATCCAAATTCAAAATGTTCTGCATGTATTATCATACACAACACTGGCAGTGCCGTTTGAAGTAGGTACTCCTGTTCTCTACAGAGGAGGAAGTTGAAACACAGAGAAACAATTTGCCCAAGATTACAAAGCTTCTTATTGCTGAACGAAGAATTCTAACCCAGTGCTCTGCCCCAGAAATCTCCATTCTGCTGCATGGTGAAGGGACACCTTTGCTTTTACACTATCCATATAAGGGATATATCCGTCCAGTCTTGGGGTTGACGTGCTCTTTTATTGCCGTGACTTGTGTGTTTGCTTAGTTGCTCATTTTCCTATGTACGCTAAAAAATTCACAAATACCTTGGGTTAAGATCATACAAATTTTATTGAACATCACATGTTAAGCAATACACAGGGTGATGAGGAATCATTAGATGAAGAGAGAGTCATTCCCTTCTCGGTGCTCATGACCCAATTATGGAGATGAAGCTTTGAAAATATATTTTAAATGTGACTTTTAGTGCAATTGATATCATCATAAGTATTTTATGAAGTAATACTATATACTCATTTCTGAGCACATGGGATATTAAAATGCTTTTTATTCTTTTACTTCTTTATTAATTCATTCAAATATTTTTGATCTCATACTTCATGCTAAAGCCTTCTAAGCACTAAAAGACAGGTTAAATAAGACAAATCATAATTTAGGCTTTATTTACAAATCTGGCAGATCAGTACAGAAGAAACATATTTTATGGGGCTGGGGGCACAGGTCAATGATTGCAATACTTGCTTCGGAAGCTCTGAGTTTGATTATCCAGCACCATATAATAAGCTGGTGTAGTGGCCTATGCCTTTAATCACAGTATATGGGAAGCTGAAGCTAGAGGATTGCTGTGAGTTTGAGACCAGCTTGGGCTCCATAGTGAGTTAAGGACCAGCCTGGACTAGAGAGCAAGATTTCTCTCAAAAGAAAGAAGAAAGGAATGAAGGAAAGAAGGAAAGAAGGAAGAAAAGAAGAAAGGAAGGAAAGAAGGAAGAAAAAAGAAAGGTATTTCTTTGAGTTATACTCATAAAATTCATGCAACTTTGCAAGAAATGCTATGAGGAAGCACCAAATAGTAGATGAGGAATTATTATAGCCTGACTTGATCTTCACTGGAAATTCTAGAAATGTTTCCCTAAGGAAGTGAATGTAAACAGAGCTCTAAACAGCACACAATGGTTGCTCTTTGAAAAAAAGTAGACATCCTTTGTATATGGGGAACTTTATAAATTTCAGTACAAAATCTCCTTTGCTAAGGTTCTAATAAATTCAACATTGAACATTGGTTGCAGGATTTTGGGTTTTTTAACCCTGAAAATCATCACCAGCTAACTTGAGGGTCTGAAACAGAATGGCTGGATTTTGTTTTGTATAAACAAAATAAATAAAATGATAACAAAATTATATGTTGTTCTGCCATAATTTCAAAGGAGAATTTTAAGAGTAAAAATATATGAGTAATGCAACCTAAAATTTGAGAACACTTCTTTAAATTGAATACATTTTTACTCTCTTTCTCCTCATTTTCCAGAGATCAAGATATTTTCATTAGGACCTCGTTATCGTTAAATTGCAGAGTGCTGTATTTCCCTAAGGTATTCATTAGCAACTGGAATGGGATGTAGTGACCAGGAGGACCAAAGAATTTGGAACACTGAGCAGAAAATGTGAAGTCTAAGATTAAGAAGCGAAGAAGTATACAAAATATTAGGTGTTCTTGAAAAGTCAGTATGCTTATAATTTATAAAGTCTAAAATGTTACAATTCATCTCTGTCTTCTAAGTCTCCTGAAATATAATATAGTTTTATAAGTACAGATACATCTCTATGCACAGAAGTAGACGGATGTAGATATGTAGATGATAGTTACATAGGGAGGTATGTGATAGAAAGATGATAGACAAAATGATACAGATAGATAGATAGATAGACAGATAGATATTTAAAGTAGTATTCTCAGACTGGCTGTAGGAGTTTCCTAAATGAATTTGCCCTGTTCAACTTCTAGCCTGACAGTGCACCTGCTTAACTGGGCTAAGTGCCAAGAAAAGAAAAAAAAATCTGGGAAATTAATTTTCAAGAGTAGTAGATAAATGGCACACCTCATTATAAAATCCAAAAGGCATATCAGGAGATGTCTGCAAGTGTTCCATAAGAAACTGATGCTTCCTATGATCATGTTCTTTCCGTCTTTCTTCTCAGGTTCCTAATCGCACTTCCCCCAATTAGATTCAGATTCGAGTTGCATCTAATGAGTGCCTCATGTGTGCCAGGCGTGTGTGCTCTACATGGATTATTTTATTGTAGTTGTTCAATAACTATTTTAAAATAAGTATGTTTTGTAGAACGTTTGCAGAAATTACCCCACTAGTTTTGAGACATTCCACAAAATATACTTCAAGATCCTCGAGGAAACCGTGGAGTGGTTTTTCCGTATTCTGGATCAAAGGTTAGTACATTATCACCTTTATTCTTACACAGGAGAAGTTAAGAGCCGCTTCAATCTATTCCTCCACCATCTGACCTACAGGAAAACCATTAGCATCCACTGATGTCAAATCCTACTTCTTTGCACTTGTTATGGTTCACAGAAGAACCTGCTCTTAGATAAACAAAGAGTATTTTAAGAAATTTCATCTAGGGGCTGGAGGAATGGATCCCCAGTTAAAGAACTTGCCTAGAAAGTGCTTAGGCAAGTGCTACCTACCCAAATTCAATTCCCCAGCACCACATAATCCGAGCATGTTGGCACATGCCTGTAATCCCAGCACTTGGTAGGCTGAGACTGAAGGTTTGCTATGAATCCAGGGCCAGCATGGGTTACATAGTGAGTTCAGGACCAGCCTGGGCTATACAGCAAGACCCTGTCTCAAAAACAAAACAAAACAAAACAAAACAAAACAAAACAAAAAAAACCGGAAATTTTATGTAGACCCCACAAGTGATGGCTCTCAAAAAGTTATAAGCTATTTTGATACCTCTCTCCTTTCTGGGCAAATCTGTAGTAGCTTGAGCACCAAAATGCTAGCAGCTTCCTGAGTTCCTGGCCTCGATTACTAAGAGATCAACTTGCTTTACCTCCATAAGAGTTTCAGAAAGCATTTGTTTTCAAAGAAAAAAGCAAAGACAATATGAAAAATGTCAAGCTGGTAACAAACCATGTTTTGTCCTTAGGTAAATATTAATAACTATGCCTTCATTTCTCTTTCACCAGTATCCTGCTTCTGACAACAAGCTATAAAATTTCCCTATATGGAGGCTTTGTAAGATGTCAAATGGATGAATTGGAACTACATTTCCTAAAGTTTCCTCAAATGTTAATTTCCATGTAATATTTGGCCAGTAAGAGAAAGCTTTATGAGCTCTGAAGGCAGACGTGATCATTACTCTCTGAAGCTTGGTGCAAGGAGATATTCTTCCCAGCCATGTCCATCATTGTCCACATACAGATGGGCACTTGGTGTTGCAACAGCCTGCCGCGTCCTCTCTAGCTCCTTTTCTTCTCCTGACCAGGTATGGCCCTGCTAGGAGCACAAGCCCCTCAATTTATCTTATAACTCCCTCACATCATCACCATTTGAGGTGCTGAGAAACAAACAAATCTCTCGACTCATTCTTCATCTTGTCCATTCCATACCTGTCTTCCTTCTCAGCTTCCAGCTTCCTGACTTTTGAATTGGCTCCACGTGTGTTGCAATGAGCTCACATAAACTGATAAGCCTGGTCCCACAAATTCATAATCCAGAAAATGAATCTCCTATCATTCTTGTCACTCAGGGTGCCCTGGTTCTCTAATGAAATTTTGACAGTTGTATCACAGAAACATTTACATATTGCTTGAATGTTCCTTTTGGTAAGAAACAAAGACCAGATGAAATCTCTCTTAAAGCATGTTTAATTTAGTGCTCTCAAATCTGTCTTAAAGAATGATTAACATCACAAATTATATAGAAAAGGAAGCAAGGTACTAACTTTATTTCCTACAAGAGGAAATGCAAATCCTTAGTCATGTTGGCTTGTAGGATACAAGGGCAGGAAAGGGAAAGCAGGTATTCTGAAAGAAATACATAAGAAGTACGTTGCTATGTGCCTCCAGGTAGATAACACTAGTGGAAATCAAATTCTGAAAAATGGAATGGAGGCAGTTAACCAGAGGAAACTCCCTCTTCTCAATCCAATATGGTAGATGGTTATAAAAATAAATTTTTATTTCTTTGTGAACAATTTTTTAAATACCTTCATGTGTTCACTCATTTTTCTAAAGCCTCAGGGAGTAAGTGAAGATACAGAGACAGCTGTTCTGATTCTCCGGTCTTCAAGTAAACCTCCACCACACTTTATTTTTTGGCTAGCTTTGTTTTTAATGAATTGCCAATTAATTAGTACGAAAACTTGTAATGGTAACAATCCAAGGTAAAATTTGAAATTGTGTCCATTAAAACTACCACCAAAACATGAGTGGTATTTATATTATGAAGCTTTTATCAAAGGAGTTAATTTTCTTTTCTGTGATAAACTGACACAGCAAAAGCTTTGAACTTGCTAAGTGGATAAATGGAATTAGAATTTTAATGCAAGTAAATGTGTTCCATCCAGTAAAGACTAATATGAGGTGCAGGTTTTTGCTATAATTATACCATGTCCTTGAACTTATATATTTTTTTGGTTCCAGAAAAAAAAGATCATTTAAATTTTAATGAGCTAAAAGCACTTGAGTTTCTTATGAAAAGCATTCATATATTTTTCTTAGTTTTTAAGCTTTGTGATTATTTATTGAATGAATTTATATATTTTATGAATTTATTTTAAATTCATTTATGAATTTTTATCTTGCCAAATATGGCCTTATGAATCTATTCAACTTAATATATGCCGTATTATTCTTTTTACTTCTTGTAAATCTGTTTGTCAACTGGATTTTTGCATGAAACTTTCTTTTACTTGATTAGTTATATAAAATGTATGTTTTGGCAATATAACTTTTTGGTGACGAAATAGATGGCAGCGAGACAACAAATTCGCCTCAGCTGATCTCTGGTGTGTCTGCTCTCTTAGCCTTTTTCAATACTTGTTGGGCTAACAACCTCTGTAAACCCAAAGGATTTTTTCGAAATGACAGTATAGTGTTTCTAAATCCAGGCCTAGCAGCAGTGTGGTTTCTGCTTTGGCCTACTGCAGACCCTCCCCTGGGAAAAGATCCTGGCCACACTGTAAGGACACACCAGCATTAGCAGCCATAAGAGTGAGACATCTTGCAAAACGTTTCATCCTTCACATCAGCCTATGTGCTAACTATAGTCCCAATCAACATCTTCACTGTAATCTGAGGATAGACCATAAGATAAAACTGTCAGCTCATTTCCAAATCCTGACCCACAGGCACTACGTAATATAATTAACAATTGTTGTTGTTGTTGTTGTTGTTGTTGCTTTAAGCTACTTACTTTCAAAGTAATTTATGCAACAATGAGTATTAAAATGTGATAAAAGTGTTAGAGCATTTTATGTATAATAATTTCATCCAATTTACCATTAACTTTTAAGCTGATCAGAAAACAGGTAAAGAAGATAAAATGTTTCTTTACAATGTAAGAGACTGTTTAAAAGTCAAACTGTAATCTTCATTCATTTCTTTCTTTTTTCTTTTCTTTCTTTCCTCCTTTCTTTCTTTCTTCCTTCTCCTTTTTTTTTTTCTCTGTAGCCCAGGCTGGCCTTGGACTCATGGCAATCCTCCTGCCTCAGCCTCCCACATGCTGGGGTTACAGGTGTGCACCACCACGCTCAGCTTATATGGTGCTGGGGAATTGAACTTCAGTACTTCAAACACTTTATTCATTTCTTAAAGCAATGTGTATCAGATAATCTACCATGTGACAGGCACTCATGTACAGAGATGAGTAAGACAATCTTGTCCTTGATAGTTTTAGGTTTCTGAGGACTATAATAGATGTCAGTAGATGTTTATAATACAGTGTACTAACCACTCTTAATGTAGGTGGTCATAAGATACAGAGAAAATGCAAGCATGATACAGCTCATTTTTTCTATGAAGTCTCAGAATGCTTCACAAAAGAGTCAGTTTTGAAGGATGAATAAACATTCTCAAGACTGAATATTGAGAATTTCGTCTCCATTGCTAGTGATATGAATATTTATACAGTACTTAAGATAAGCCAGGTTCTGTTCTAAGCACTTCAAATCTATTCCCTTGCATAATCCTCCTAACAGTTTTCTTGCATAAGTACTGTCAGAATCCCGACCCCATACATAACGAAACTGAAGCAGAGAGGGTAGGTAAATTTCCTAACATCACAGAGCTGACAAGTTATAAGGTCTGCATTTAACAGCAGGGATAGGAGGCACCTGAGTTTGTATGCTTGGCTATTAATTATTGCCCCGTCTGATTTAAAGGGTCCGTAGTAGCAAAAATAATATAAGCAGAAGCAGCAAAAAGTGGATGTTTTTCTTTTCCTAGGACCAACAAAGAAAATCAGTAAATGTGGCTGGAAAAGAGGGAAACAAGATGAAAGTGAGGGTCAGTCGGCCTTACTATCCTGCCAGCAAGTTTGCCCTACTTAGATGATGGGAAACACACTACTTGACCAAATGTTGTTTTCTAAAGACGTTCTTAGAGCACCATTACTGAGTAGAGAGAGTAGATGAGGAAGGTAAGAAATTACGTAAGTCCCCTCAAGGGTATAAATGAGAGGCATGAGGCAGCAGAAATAACCACAATAAGGAAAGAGACCAAAGTGATGAATTACATGCACCTAGCAACTGGAATATGGTGACTGTTCAGGATCCAAAGAGACTTCAAATGGCTTTTGGTTTTGGTTTTGGTTTTCACCAAAAATGGACAGCTGAGTCATTAAAAATATACAGAACACGAGAAGGAGATCTCAGATAGAAGCCATACTTAATAAACACTTAATTGAAAGGCAAAATGAAATGGTAGCAACACTGAGGTGAGTATTTTTCTATAATACAAAATGCCTATAACATAGTCAGACATAACACTTAATTAGAATGGCCTAATGGAAGGTGCACATAATATTTGAGTATAATATTGTAAAAATATATTGTTGGTAGCTGTGCATTGCATAAAACAAGAATAAATTACTTTAATTTCAATGGGGATTGTTAGTGCACATATAAAAATGTTAACCCTGCAAATATTATACCTGACAAAATATATAACATTTATAAAATTAAAGAGGTATACTTTATGAGTATGTTTAGTTCTAAATTTTAAACATATAAAATTGTAAATCAGGAAAAATGTAGGCAAAGTACTGAAGTTGATATAAACTCAAAGGACATGGAATTTCCTACAATAATATAACCAAATTCCTCATTGAAACTCTAGGTCATAATTTTATATTCTAGCCATCTCCATTGCATATTCTTTTAAGAACCTACATTACAGTAAACTTAACACATTGCCTCATTTGAACATTTATGACTCTGGATAAATCGCCTCTGCTTAAGTTGACATAATGGGACTTTGCCTGATAGGCAACGCTCCTTAATGGTCACCTACCAATGACACAGCCGGCACAAGTTATTTCAGTCTCATCTCTATTCTCATAACCTCAAATAATAGAGTCCTATGCCTTTACAATATTTATATTGTGTTCTTTTTGGTCTTTGTGGCATGGTTATTTCCTGACTCACATAGAAAATACTTGATAAATAATTGTTGAATGGATGAATTAATAAAAAGCAGGGAGTCCCTGAGTATAGAGAATGCAATCTGTAATGTTGGGTTCTATTGATTCTGTTCCTGCTGGAAAGAAGATAATGGAAGATGGGAGGACCGTCTATGAAAGAGGATTTTAAGAAATTAATTGAAGTGCTTTTGCTTGTACAGGAAGTGATGAGCAAATATTCATTCATCTGCTCATAGAATGCTTACTGAGCAGTGGATTGAGTCCTTTCCTTCAGGAACTCACAGGCAATAGAGAGCACTGAGGTTGAAACAGTTAAATACAATTCAAAAACTTAGAAAAATTCTTTCAGCAAAAAGATAACAAGAGAGATTCACTAGGCCATAATAAAAATGTACTTCTTCTAACTGGAATCATTCTGATTATACTTCAAATCCACGATGACATATGGACTCCCAAGATGTAGTATCTCATTACAAGTAATCCGCGAAAAATTCTTTTAACATTCTCAATCTTCAGAAATTTAAACTATGTGGGATGGTTTGGTGAGTAGAGTAACGTGTGTCTGGGAAGGAAGCTGGGGACTCACCAACAAAGAGACTTAGCAAGGGTTTCAAATATTTTTCTTTTGCCCCAAAGTATTTTTATTTCATTTGGTTTTCTTTGGTTTTATATAAAGCCTTCAAATTATCCTTCATTAAGTTTGATGAACTACCAGTTCCAAAGCTAAATCTCCACTTCAACTTTTTAATCATTATATTTATGAAGTTGTAACGCTGAGCTTTCATTCTACTCTAAAAATAACGGTGGAGATCTTATTTTGCAATCCAAGAGTCCACTGGGCAAACAGAGGAGAAGGAGACAGACTTCAGTGTCCCCCAAGGACATGTGTGAACACTTTACATCTCATACAATTCAGGATGAGGAAGAAAAAAGCTGCAAGCAGCACTGTTTTTCATTTAAAAGCTGAATATTACAGCTCTTACCTGAAAAGTTTTTGTAATCCACTAAATCGAACATAACAACGGCAACAGCTGACCACGTGATTATCAGGGCAATGACCAGAAGCCAGGCTGCAGGGGAGCTGAATGTGGTCACTATGTCCTCTGTAACTGTCCTCTTCAGCACTTTTCCAGGGGATTTGGGCACAGATCCGTTTTTGCTGTCAATCACTGTCGTGGTGGTGGATGCATTACCTGGTAACATTCAGAAAGAAAAATGTAAGTAAGAAGTTTATATCAACTATTGGTGAAAAAAAGAAGGTTACATGAGGTTTGATAGCTGTTAATAACATACTCTATAAGATCACACACCAACTCACTAAGAGGTCTGTATCTATCAGCCCACTTCCACATTATCTTTTCCTTGGAATGTACTTTTCACTCTGAAACACACATGCTCATAAATATTTCTAATCTCCGGGTTTCGTCTCTGCCACCATGCAGGCCGAGGGAGCATGGATCATCTGTTTTAATCCATTTTCGCTTCCCCACTGACACTTCCTATCTTCGTATACCATTATCAAGAGCAGTGTTTTGTTTTCTTTGGCCTACATATCTTTTTACATTCTTTCTCATTTTTAGATTCACATGACAGTTATGTTATATATATGTGCAAAAATACTCAGGTTCATTATAAAAACTATGTATTGCATATGTATATTAATTAAAATGGTGAGAAAAAAGAATTTACTTATATTTATAATGATACTGCAATGAAATTAACTATAGAAATTATCTCTTTTATTTATGTCTATGGGATAAAACAACCTCTAATTATATGAATACAGGGTAGTATGTGTTATTATTTTCTTATATTAGAAGAAACCAGTTGTTCGGAAGGTCTGCTGAAGGAGCCTGAGAATCCAGTTTCTCTGAACATATCTTGATTTAATGGGCGTGCTCATCACATGGGAACATATACGTGCGATTACTCAAGTGGCCCTAGCAGCAATGGTGAAGACAATGATGATATGTTTAGAAATTCTTAGATTGAATCTATCAAATAATTCTTATATGCCAGAAAATATAAACAAACAAAACACATTTATTTACAATCTTTTGCCATTTTGGCCCTCCAACTAGCAATATTGCACCACGTGGCTTTATAGAATGCCTCTGTTCTGAGTTTCCCAAATCAGAGAAACCATACGATACTTAACGTATTTAATCTTCTGCATCAGGCTCATTTCACTCAGAGCATGACTCTTTAGCTCAGCTTCCTACCCCTAAACTGGGCTCCAGTGGTCAAATCTTGATACCTCTTCTCTGAGTCCAGCAGACCCCTTTATTGGGATATTTGCCAAAAGTTCTTCTTTTCTGTGGTTTGCTATATCTTTGCTGAGATTCTTTAACCTGGAGTCACCCACCAGTCCACACAAGAAAAGAACTATAACAATGTAGTGTCATAAAGCTAGCAAATGTCAGAAAGAAAAAGAGAGAAGTTAGATTTCAAATGCCTTAGCTGAGCACTGAAAGGCAGATGTCTGTACATTCAAAAGGTTTTCATTACATCAGTCAGTTTTCTTAGAATAAACTTATATCAAAGATCACATAAATTGCTACAATAAATGAACTTAAGTCTATATCGAATCACTACCTTAAGTGAACTTAAATCTATATCATATAAGTATACTTAAAGTAATAGATATGATGGCATGCCTAGTTATTTCAGAATTTTTTAACTTTTATATCTTATTTACTCATATTTTATTAGTTACTCATTTTTACCAGATTTTGTTTATCATTTTATATAGCCATCCATAAATTCATGCATACACATTTTAAAGGATTTTATACCAATTCTTCATGTTGAATGTAATTATTCTGTTTTGTAAACTAATATACTATTACAAGTAATAATTATGTGGGAAAATTTCACAGATTTTATAAGACAGCTGGTACTGTTTTAGAAGTATATCAAATGATTCAAATACCAATCTATGTTTTTGTTATACTTTCTCTTTAGATGTTTCCTTTCTTCCATGTTTTTGGTGCTTCTTATCTCTTTGCCTCTCTGTAAGTGAATAAACTTACACCCACCATGAAAAAAGTGAATTGCCATATTAAACAAGCTTAAGTCTATATCAATTTGCTTCATTAAATGAACTTAAGTCAGTATCACAGAAGTATATCATAGTTAAAACAATAGAGTAGCATGTTTAGTTATTTCAGATTTTTTTAAATTTCATAAATCATTTACTCATATTTCACTTATTATTAACATTTTGCCAGATTTGGTTTATCCTTTTATCCACCTACTCTAACTTCACGCATACATTTTTTAAGATTTTATACTTAATCTCCCATGTTGAATATAATTATTATGTTTGTAGACTTATATACTATTGAAAATAATAATTATGGGGGAAGATTCACAGACTTTATGAGACAGTTGGTACAGTTTAAGAAGGATACCAATCAAATTATTCAAATAACTATCTTTTTTTTTTTTTACATTTTCTCTTTAGGTGTTTCCTTTATTCCGTGTTTCTTTGGTGCTGCTTGTATCTCTGCTTCTCTCACAGATTCCTCCAAGTATTTTCTACAACACTGGGCTAGTTAGTGGTTGCAAATTTGTTAAGGCATTCTTGATCATGAAAAATTTTTACTTCTTCAATTTTCAGGAATAATTTTTGTGGGTTGACTCTGCTGTCTTTTAAAGCTTAGAAGATCTTGTTCCAGATTCTCCTAGCCTTTAAAGTTTGCCTTAAGAAATGTGGAGTAATTCAAATAGGTTTGCCTTGGTAGAAGAATGTCTATTTTTCTCTTGCTGCTTTTAATAATTCTTTTTTATACTGTATTTCTGAGGTTTTGATTATAATATTCCATGGCAAATCTCATTGCTGGTTGAGATTATTTGGCATTCTATGTCCTTCTTGTACCTGGAAGTTAATTTCTTTTCCTAGATTTGGGAAATTTTCTTGCACTACTGCAGTGAATAAACTCTTTACACCTTCGGTTCTGTCTTCTGCTCTTTCTCCCACACCCATAATTCTGAGACTGAGTCTTTCTGTGTCATCCATCAGATACCTCATGCAGTGACTTTGCTCATTTCTAACTTTGGAGTCATGCCTAATTATATCATTTTTTCCTCAGCCTTGCCTGCAAAGTCTGAAATTCTGTCCTCACAATATGTGAGTCATCTTTTCCTGCTGTCACATATATTTTTCAAGTCCTCAATGTCATCTAGATTTTTTTCTTAGATTTTCCACTTTTCTATTAAAATGTTCCTTCATATTTTGCATGTCCTTATTTACTTCAGTCAGTGTTTCATTTGTGGATGCAATATGCTCAATGAGCTTTGTCTCCACTAGAATAAGTATTTACTTAGTAATATCCTCTTTAAGCCTGCTGATCATTGCCTGCATATCTTGTTTGAATCGGTTGTTTGACTCCTTTAATTGCTTTTTGACTTCCTTCCCTATGAATTCCACTATGCCAGGACCCATGATATTAGTTTCTGGGGTCTCAGTCATCTCTGTGGGTGCCTGTTGCCTTGTCTTCTTTCCATGTTTCGGGTGTTGAGGGCCATCACTTTAGAGGCTTAGCCAAGAGGTCTCTTTGAATGGCTATGATGGTGTGTGTCGTGAGCCACAATCCCTCTTAGTTCTGTGCTGGGTGTAGGCAGTGAGGGCAGACCTAACAGTTTGAAGACCTCTGAGGTTTCTTATTCACCCCCAACCCCCTCAGCAAAACTTTCTCACCTGTCCTGGCTTCCCTCCCCCAAGGGCTGGGCTCTCTACCCTTGAAGGTGCTCCCAGAGTCATTCAGGAGGTTGGCAGCCTTTTTTAATCCTCTCTCTGCAGCTGCCTCTTGTGCGACTTTATTTCTAGGAACTCTTTAAGGGTGACCCCTCCATCCACAAAAGCCCCGATGTGCTCTTCTGAGCTTTCTTCTTCTTCTTCTTTTCTTTTTCTCCTTCTCCTTCTCCTTCTCCTTCTCCTTCTCCTTCTCCTTCTCCTTCTCCTTCTCCTGCTTCTTCTTTGGCTCTTGCTTACATGCCTACATCATTGCTCATTATGGTTGCCAAGCACTGCTTCTGATCCTGGCTCCAGGAGGTCTTTTGTAGTGGGAGTGCACATTGTGTCTGTAGTATGCACTACCTGCAGGCTTGTTTCTTGGGTGCTAGGACTACCAGCTGCTGACAATTCCCACTTCTCAGGGATTCAGATTCCTGTTTACCTCAATCTGAGGACCTGGCCGCCTTTGTCTGTGGTCTATGGATGCCAGCAGCTCAGGACGACACCAAGTTGGCTGCTGTTTTTCTACATTTCTGATGTGACTTTAGAATTTCTGATTTTCCCATGGTTTCCTGTCAGTTGCTAGGGAACTGCTTCATCTCCTCGTGTGGCCAGATGCTCTGGGCTCCACACGGGCTTTCCTCTTCTGCAGATGTCCACAACTCCCAGTTGTTTTCAATCCACCTGGGGCGTCTTCCTAGGCTGCTCTTTTTTCTTCTTCTTCTTTCTCCCCTTTGTATGCTCCTTAGGGATTTCTGACCTTCCTCTGGTCTCCTTTCAATTGTTGGGGTACTCCTCCCTGTCCTAGCTACATTGAGCATGCATTTTATGACTAAATTCTCAACTTCTTTAAGTGGGCCGTTGAAGAGACATTGCACAGCTCTGTTACTCAGCCACCATCTTGACCCAGAAAAACAATATAAGTAATTTTTAAGTTAAAAATATTTCACAAACCCTTCAAACACACATATACAGGATGGCTCTAGTACAAATCCAGCTCATAATCAATTTTTAGCTGTTAGGAAAAGAAATTAAAATACTGTTTGCAAAATTTAGTGAGTTAATAAACTCTTACACTTTTCATTTTTCTATAAGTTAGTACCTGTTTTCTCTTTAAAGAAGTAAGATAAATCACATAAAATACATAACTACCCAAAGTAAAGAAAATTAAATGCATTCAAGAATACATAGTAGTAGGTAACAACAAAGCACAACTAATACAACTGTATTTTAGGTAACAGTACTGAATCTTGACCCATTTTTTTTTTTCAGAAGATTAAGAAGCTAATGAGAGATAGCACTGGCAGATGAGTTTAATTAAGATTTTTAAATGACTATGTACAAATTAACAATAGTGATACAAAATTTTCTTTGTTTTCTGAAAAGCTATGGAACCATGCATTTCAAGTTCATGAACTCCATTTAGTGGAAATGATAGCAAGATGGAAAAATACCTTTAAAACAGATTTCATAAACTATGATTGAGGTAGTGCTCAAGGAAGAAAAAATTAGAAAGAACTCATATCATTTCCTCTCATTGATTTTTATGGCAAATTCCCATCACTCCTAATGGTAGTTCTGAAAATGGAGGAATGATTATAAGAGCGTTGTAAAATAAGATTGAAGACTCAAGTGGGGCTACAAGTGAATCAAACCTTGAGAATAATGATTTGCTGTAGAGTAAATGAATTATGGGTGTTTAGAAGTGGCCCACCTGAAAGTTGATATGTTACTCATCTCCAGCCTTTTGATCTTGGAAAAGTGTTCCACTTTCACTAAACAGAGAAGACCTTAGCAATTGTTTCTGAACTTCAAATTCACTTCAATGACTTATATGTTATTAGGGTATTAGACAATTCACACTTAACGGTTTTATATCTTGAAGCTGAAAGTATAAGTGTACCTAGACTTGACATATGTTAATTGAGTCCTGGTCAGCTTTTTAAAAGCTGGAATATTCTCAAAACAAACATGAACTTCTATATTTAGTTATTTTCATTTTGATCAAGCAATAGAAAGCTAAATATTATCAAATACAACTTTTTAAAGAACTGACATAATACAAATTCTAGATTTTAATTCACTTTGTGACTGTCTAGACAAGTGTGGTACAATTTTTAAGTAGATGAAAATTATAAAGCCAACTCAAAATTTTATTGACTTTTTTGCATCCTTCTTAAAATTCCATTTAAAATTTTTCACTTAAAAATTAAGCAAGACTCCTAAGTAATAAAAATATGTTCTGAAAATCTACCTGAAAGGCAATAAATAATTTGGAAGTAATCTACCTGGAAGGCAATATATAATTTGAAAGTAAGCAACAAATAATTTGTGAAAGTTATCTTGTTTAAAGAAAATTTTACGTTGCCTTTGTTATGAAACACACTAAGATCTACCTTTCATTTTCCATTTAAATTTACTGCAGAAACTACACAGAGCCAAGAGGAATAAAATTGAGGGGGAATAAATTGCCTTCTCTGACAGCTGGTCAAGACAAATGCAAAGAATGGAGTGCGTAATCGGAGATTATTTAACGTTTGAGAAGCACTTTAAAGATGACAAGAGCTAGTTATCGATATGGTAGAAAAACGAGAGCCCCATATTACTGAGCCTTTTGACACGGGCCACACTTCTTGAAAGCTGGTATTTCAGAATTGAAGCAGAGCCCCCAGAATACATGACAGTATTTATGATAACTATTTTTAAATTCTATCTCTGTTGATTCTATATGAATTATTCTGATAGCCAGCCAGAATCAGGCTCAAAGGAAGTGAAGATGTCAATGAATGTCCACGTGGCTCTGCCCTCTACAGCAAAGTAAGAGGCTGCTTTGATAATTGCTCCTAACTTCACTGTCATGTTATGCACAAAGGAATAAATCATAAACCTCATGATAGAAGTCACTTAACCTCATCTTGCCTTATTGATCAGATGAAGAAAGTGCCACGTGCACCTGCCTTTTACTATCCCTACAGACACAGTCAGCACAATCTCTTCCTGAATACATGAGGAAGACACCCCCACTCTAGGAAAGTATCAGTAAAGGCTGTGTCCTCACCACCAGGAAGTAAAATTAATCATGAGTTACACGTTTTGACACTGGATGAGATTTCTGTAGTGCTCTTAAACTCCATCTTTTCTTCAAGATCTAGAGATCAAAGGAAAGAAAGAAGCGTATAATAAGGCACTATAAAATGTATGTTATTCCCAACTGTATCCAGAACAACACTTCTCTACTTAATATAAAATTATCCCTGTTTTATTTTGAAATTCCCAAAAATCCTGCATGTAGTCAAGAATTCTGTGGCAAAGTTTATTGAACGATTCTTTTTGAAAATACATTTGAAGGTAAAAACAAATTCATCTTTTAACAATTACACTAGCTCTTGTGTTTGCAGAATGTCATATACACGAAGAGCTATAAAACGTAAATTATCTTCTTACACAAATGTATATAAACTGATGGAAAGTAAGTTTTGAGATGAAGATAAATCATAATTCATAAAAATATTTCTCAATGATTATATTTTTTATTGAAACATGCATAAAAGATTAACACATACAATGTAATATTAGTACCATTAGTACCATTAGCATTAGTACCATTTATATAAAATAATATATACATATTATTTAATATATGTATCTGTGTGCATTTATTAGTAGATAAGAGATTTTACATATAAGTGAACTATAAGAATAACATAATGTTGAAAAGAATCCAGAATCTAGACAATTAAACAACCACTAACTCTCTTGCAAGAATAAAAATTCATCTTGTCTTAAACTAGAAACTGGTTCTCTGACATACTTAATAAATTTCCTAAATGTGGGGGATATAATCATTACAATAAAATTTTATAAGACAGTGGGGCCACCTAATCTGCCTGCTAGAATGGGGATATCTGTACCATTAAAAGGTATATTATCCATTGCTCCTTCTTAGCGCCCCCCC
>PVKB01000273.1:839358-905463 GCA_004027205.1 Ctenodactylus gundi | reverse complement strand
TTGCTCCTGCTACTCCCCAAGCTCAGATCCTTCCTCTTCTTACGCCTGAGCAACTATTCTCCACTAGACTCCTCCTCCAATGCCCACTTCCCACAAATGGACTGACTTCCTGAAACTGTGAGCTCAAACAAACCTTTCCTTCCTTTTGTTGTGGGTGTCTGGTGTTGTGTCCCAAGTCAGCTAGCTAGAAACTTCGCTCTCTACTTTGCTCTTCTGTGGTCTTAGGCAGCTCAACCTCCCTGTGCCACAGTTTCCTCACCTATAGAAAAAAATATAATAATAGTACCTATCTTAGTGTGTCATTGTTTTTTAAAACAGGGTCTCACTATCTAGCTCAGGCTGGCCTCAAACTCACTGTGTAGCTCTAGTTGGCTTTGAACTCTTGATTCTCCTGCTTCAGTATTCTCAGTTCTGGGATTACAGGCATTACCCAGAGGGAGTGGAGGTAGAGATTGACTTCCTATGTGTAGACATAGTTCACTAAATCACACCTTTGTAAAGATGAATTCCTAGACCCAATAAAACTTCTAGACCTTTCAAGTGAGCTTCTTGGGTGGGAATATACTAAGTACCAAAGGAGTGGCACGTCCCAATCCCTCAGAAAGAAGGCCCCAAAACACCTTGTTTAAGTCTCTCAGACATCACCCTCCATGCCTTTTCATCTAGCTGGTCCTAAATTCTATCTTTAATACTAAATCAATATTCCTACCATATAATACTGAGTTCTGTGAGTTGTCCTAGGAAATTACCTAACCCAAAAGGGTCACAAGAAACCACCTCCCCCCTCCAATTTGTAGTCAGTTGGCCAAGGAGATGACCAAGGAAGCCTCAGGCTGGCAGCTGGATCTGATGCAAGTACTATCTTATCCTTCACCTGTGTAGTCAGTGCTATGTCTCGGTGGTTGGTGTGAGTTGACTTGTAGTATTGCAGGCAACATGCCTACTGGACAGTCATGATAATTTATGAGTGTTCTTAGACAAGTGAATGGAGTCCAAACCCCTTTTACAAGAGTTCTCAGGCTTATCATGAGTGGTTTCTTTCAGCAGCAGCCTGGGTGTGATACAATTACAAGAGATTACTTACTGACAGAATTTTCCAATCATGGTTATGAGAAATGACACAGTGTGAGAAATGACACAAGGAACTGTCATGAGATATCAAATGGGACAGCCTCATCAGCACCAACACCTCCCAACAGAAATAAATATTCCCCTGCTATATTAAGCAGCTGTTGCAAATTTTGAAAAACAAATACTTGGTCGGAGGGGACAGCTGCCGTGATTCAGGTGTAGACTGAAGCTTCTGCTTCCTATATCACCTCTTTAAGCACTATCCTGTGGAGCTTATTTTTATCATCCTCAAACTATTCCATTACTGGCTGTCCAGAAAACGTTTTTTTTTTTTTTTTTTAACCTTTCTGCAGGCACAGAAAACAAAATTGAAATCACTGGTGCAAGGTGAACCAAAGCAGACTTAAGAATAAAGAATATCTTTCTGTTCTGATGCAGACTCAATCTTTCTCTCACGTGTAGTTGTAAGTATCAATGTATTGATCACAAATAGCGGGGGGGGGGGGGTAAAGGATCTGAAGTTCTTTAGAGACAGGTCAAGTTTGATTCCAAGGCCATCTCCCTCCTCTACAGCAGTGTAAGAGATCTTGGGCTCACCTAGTCCTTGGGTTCCTGGGCATTATCTCAGAGCGCTGGCTTTTACCACAACTCCTTAGAATCCTCTCCAGAGGATTCTGAGTCAATAGTCCCATTGAGGTCGCACAAGCCTACATGGTTCAAACTCTCCAGGAGACTCTGACAAAGGGGATCTATGGAAGCGCTGCGAAACACTTTCTCTCACTTTTCCCCGCAGTCACAGTGGCCCAGCACCAGCTTCCAGAGCTGCTTGTTCGTGGAACTGAGATGGATGCACACATGGGACGCACCTGGAGATGTGGGGAGGGGGCAGTGGGGGCTGCCAGTGGTCAGCGAGCCGTGACTCACCATCATGGGGGCTTTGCTGTAGAGACTGGTCAACATGCTCCTGACTTGGAACATGCCAATCAAGAACAACTGATCGGGTTTTTGTTTGTTCTGTTTTGTTTACAGGAAAGGCCAAGCAGCTGCTTATTTTCTTTTCGCTCTCCGGGGCCATTTTGGAACGTTCGCATTCTCTCCACAGCTGCTCACAAGCTGAATCCATCCTTGCAGGAAAATGGCTGTGGGACCACACTCGGAGAGGACATATGCTAAACTATTTTCCATTTTTTGCTTTCCTCTGATGGAATATAAATTAGGAATAGTAGTCTCTCCTTTCAGTAACTTAAAACTCTTAAAACTGGGGTGAAAAAGTCATCTTGATGATAGTCATCACATTTCATAGGGTTATTTTTACGATGCTCTCATTTTAGGCACTGCCAGTGCCCTACTTCCGTAACACTTTTAGCATAATGAGAAACACACCTCCCTTACTCATTCACTACCTCTGAGTTTACAAAGTTCATTTAGCTCTGTAAGAACCTCCATTACAATCCGTCAATAGACAAGGCACATGCTCTCACCCCCAGACAGATAGTATTATACCCAGGCACAGATGAGGGGTACAGACTGAGTTCAAATCCTAGCTCTCTACTGCATTCTTCTATGCTCTTAACTTCCCTGTTCCACAATTTCCTTGTCTGCAGAAAGAATATACCAGTACCTATCTCGGTGTTTTTGTTTTGTTTTGTTTTGTTTTGTTTGTCTCACCATTTAGCTCAAACTCACTGTGTATCCCAGGCTGACTTTGAACACTTGATTCTCCTGCCTCAGCCTCCTCAGTGATGGAATTAAAGGCATTCGTGACCACACCTGGATCTCACTTTTTAAAAATAAAGATTGGCAACTTAGCATTTCTTAAGTTTCTGGCACATAGGAAGCATTGTTAGAAAGTTTCAGATATAAATTGAGTGTTCACAGCATGTCAGGTCCTTAAACAAGGGCATGAATATATGAGATGCACCGCACAGTCTTGATTTTCCAGAAACTTCCAGATGTGCATTAAGAGGGGATTAAAAAGCTAAGCAACTCATCAGGTGCCATGAGGAAGTAGGGGGGCTCTCTGGACTAGGGGAAGGGAAGAAAAGAAACTGACAACAGGTATCAGCTCAAGGTAGAGTATTAAAGGACAAAGTAGAAATGTGTTCGGGAAAATATGGAGGGAGAGAAGGAGAGAGTCGGCTTTCAGGCCAAGGGTGTGAGAATAAGTCCATTTCTTTACTATCTGTCATACACAAGGGTGTTGATAGAACTCACCCACAATAGACTCAGTCCTGATAATATTATTTCAAGATTGCCCTCATTGTTGGCCTTTTAGAAAGTAAGAACTTGAGACTGAGAAAGGCTTACAGTACATTTTTTTCTCAAGGAGAACAGTCTTGAGTGACAGAGCCATCTGTCACCTTGACTGCAGCTGCATGGGTTGCTTCTTAGGCACCCATTAGCCCTAGGGGTAAAACTCAGGGTGGCACAAGAAGCACTCTGCAGGAAAGGAGACGTTAGAAGAGGAGTTGGAAAGGGGTGGAAAGTGACAACAAGGGCCTTGGCCACGGAGGATAGACGTGGACCTCCTGAGAAGGGCGTAGTCAGGAGAGGGGATGGAAATCATGGGAGTAAGTGCTGACGTAGCGCCCCATAAAACACAGGAAGCGGCCGTTCAGGGCAAAGGCTGATAAGCTTAAAATGAAGAAAGACCCGAGTCCTGCTGTGAGGAAGGAAGAGGGAAGGGTGGGCCCAAGACAGAAGGCAGTTTGTGTAGGACAAAAGGGGTCAGAGATCTGGGATTGAGGAAGAAATGCAGACCGTTCTGATCCCAGCAGAGTCACTGAGTCAGTGGAGGGTGCGCCCCCACCACTGTCCCTGCAGACAGCCTGACAAAGCGGCTATTCCAGCACCCACCGCTCCACGTTCCTCCACCGTACATTCAGGGTACTCTGAATGTGGAGCTGCAAGTGTCTATTAAACTACTCAGGCAAATTGGTTCTTTGTTTCTTCAGTGACTTGAAGCTGAGCACATAAAGTAGTATTTCCTTCACTCATATGTTTCCCAGTTAGGAACACGCAAGCTACCTGAAGATCCTGGCTCTTAGAAGAGACTAAAGAAACTCACTGAGGAGACCGTGGTAGGCTTAGGGGTGAGAGATGTATGTAGGAAGGAGGTTCTTACAACATCTAGGGTGGGGCACATACTGTCCTTAAGCTAAAATTGTACATGTGCGAATTAAGAGAGAGAGCAGGGCCGAGATGGACAGCAGCGTTCCGACTGCATGGATTGTGTGAGAAGCTGGAACCCAAAGGACAGTTCTTGGTAGCAATAAAGATCCCACGCTCCATGCACAGCAGATAATCCACAGCCACAGTGACCACAGGAGCCCCCACACATGTGAGGCCCAGGTGAAAGCCTGACTCAGGATGAGGCCCAATTGTGACTGACAACTTTTTTTCACTTTCAAGAAGAGATTAAAGTCAGTTGGCTTAATTTAAAGGAAGTAAAAGACAGCTGCTGCCCCCCTGGGTGCTCGGGGGCAGATCCGCCCATCTCTGCTGCGCACACACGCTGACCAGTGTGGCTGCGGATGGGGAAGCGGCTGGGCCCGCCCTGACCCTTTTCCCACTGTTACGCCACAGCTGGCACCTGCTGGTTCATGAGCGAGCTCACCTCCAGTTCCATCCTGCAGCTGCCCACACACAGTCAGCCTGTCCCTGAGCCCAGCCAGCAGCTGGCCTCTGCATTCATGCGCATCCACCTTTCCAGCCGTCGCTGCAACATCTGCACCCCAGCTGCTCTTGGCCACTTCGGACGCCGGCACTCACCGCTGTGCACGGAGCGGAAGCTGGCCACTGCTGCCACACACACGCCGCCATCTGACAGCACTGACTTGGAGCCCTGCTTCCACCTGCACCAGATTCTTGTTTCCAGACTCAGCGGTGCCATCGAGTGTCCCAACAGCTCTCACACCCTTGGTGGACATCCCACAGCACTTGCTACCAGGGAGGCTCAAATGCCAGTGGACGTGTTTTATGAGCCACCAGATCCCACTCCAGACGCGGAGCTACCGTGCTCCTCATTCTCGGCATCCGCACGCCACCACTCCCAGTGCCGCACCCAACACCAGCATGACGCCCATCTCTGGCCCCCCTTGCCCTTGTGGAGCAAGTCAACAAGCTCAAAAGAAGCACAGTCTTCAAATGCCTTGAAAATAGTTCAAAGAATTATGAATTTTCAAAGAAACACAAAAACTTCCAGTAACTGACCCCAAAGAGTTAGAAATCTGTGAGGTGCCTAAAGACAAATTCAAAATAACTGCTCTACAGTAGTTCGATAAACGAAAAATGAACGCAAGTAGTCAATTCAATAAAATCAAGAAAATAACATCAGGACAAAACTAGAAGCTGATGAAAAGATGAAAATCATAACAAAGAACCCAAGGGAAAGTTTGAGCCCGAAGAACATTGTGATTGGCCAGTACAACACAGTAGGAAGCTTCAACAGCAGGCCGGACCGTGCAGAGGAACGGTGAGCAAATTAAGAAAACAGATAACTTGAAATTATTCAGAGTAGGAAAAAAAATAGCATGAGAATAAACAGTAAAAGCCTAAAAGAACTATAAGACAAAACCAAGAAAGTTAACTATTTGTGTAATAAGAGTTTCTAAAGGAAAGCACAGAGCTTATTTAAAGAAATAATCATTCTTGCCTAGCAGGCACAAGGTCTTGAGTCCCATTCCCCAGCACCACAGAAGCCAAGCATGGTGGTGCATGCCTGTAATCCCAGCACTTGGGAAACTGAGGCAGGAAAATTGTTGTGAATTTGAGGCCAGCTGGGGATACACAGTGATTTGAGAACCAGCCTGGACTACAGATTCAGACCCTGTCTCAAAAACCAACACCCCCCTTAAAAAAATTTAAAAAGAAAGCAAAAGGAAAGAATTATTGAAAATTTCTCCCATCTGAGGAACAATACAAACATGCATGGCATATTCAAAATGCTGAAGGAAAAAATGTCAAACAAAAGTAATTCACACCCACTAAAGCAGAAATGAAGAAGCAATAAAGATGTTCAGAGAAAAGCAAAGCCCAGAAGGTTAATTACGATGGGCCTGCCTCAGGAGAGGCGGTGGAGTTCTTCAGGCCGAAACAAAAAGCTGCTCTGTCAGTAACACGAGAACACAGCAAAACGTAAAGCTCTCAAGAAAAGGAAACACACAGTCAAATCAGAGTCGTGTGGTACTAGCGGGGTCGTGCATAATCACTCAGGCCTCTTGAGTAAGAGCTAAAAGAAAAACAGCACCACAATCTAAAGCTACATTCATTTATTAATGGACATAAAATACAAAAGTAATAAACTGTAGTAGCCAAGACCATAAAATATGTAAAGTAAAATTGTAGAGTTTTCATATGCAACCAAAGTGGTTACCAGCTTAGCACACGAGTACATGGAAATTCAAGTACACACCTCTGAACAAGCAACGGGTCAAATAATAAATCAAAAGGAAAATTTAAAAATGTTTATAAGATGTATAAGACATGACGGATGCAATACAAGCAGCTCTGAAGTGAAACGTAGAGCAATGAACACCTTCACTGAAAGAGAAGAAAGATCTCAAGCAAACAAGCTGATGAGATAGCTCATGAAATTAGAAAAAGAAAAAGGATAAGGATTAGCAGAAGAAATAAAATAATAGTGCTCAGAGCAGGAATAAACTAAATAGAGAATAGAACAGTTATGGAACATGAAAATTGAATCCAATTTTTGAAAGAAAATTACAAATCCTTACCATAACCAAGAAAAAAATGAGAAAGCACAAACAATAAAGTTGAAACCAAGACTAAGCACATTAAGACAGATGTCTAAGAAATAAAAATACTGAGAGAGTATAAAAAAGTAACAACATAAAAAGTAATAAAATAAGGCATAAAATAATAAGTAATTAGTATAAAATAAGTAATAATGCAAATAAATACTAAATAATAAGAATAAAGTAATGAAAATATAAGGGGATATTAGAAATAATTATATGCCAACAAATTAGAAAACTTAACAAAAAGTCAGATGCTTAAATAGGTTCAACCTATGAGACTGAATTAAGAATAAGTACAAAGGCAAGGATAATTAACCAATCAGGTGATTCATAATAGTAATTAAAATGCTTTCTTATAAAAACTAATATCAAATGAATTTATGGCTAAATTCTATCAAACGCTAAAAAAAGAATACCAATCTTCTCCATTGATTGCAAAATAATACAAACAGAAGTAGGGGGGAATACCTCTAAATTTATTTTATGGGGTTAGCATTACTTTGATACTAAAGCCCGCAAATGACACCACAAGAAGGTTATAAGCCAACATCTCTGATAAGCACAAATGTAAAACTCCTCAATAAAACTAGCAAACCAAAATGAACAACACATTAAAGAGACCATACATGATGACTCAGTGAGGTTTATGGAACGTTGTTTTAATAGACAAATAAATTGGTATGATTCATCATATTAACAAAATCAAATGTAGAAAACCGACATGATCATCTCAGGAGCTCCAGGGAAGACATGTGACAAAGTTTATCATCCATTCTTGATAAAACAATGCTCAAAAGAGTTAGATATAGAATCAAACGTCCTTAACATAATGCAGATCACTATGAACAGCCTACAACTAATGTTATAGACATTGGAGGAAATTGAAAAATATTTCGTTTGAGATTAGGCACAGGCCAGGATACCCACTGTCACTATTGCTATTCTATGTATTACTGGAAGTACTAAGAAAAACATCAACAAGAAAAAGAAAGAAAAGTTACTTAAATTAGAAAGGAAGGGTAAAACCATATTCAAATGATTATATCATTCCAATGATATAATCCTATATGCAAAACTCCAATAAAACTGTTAGAATGAATGAATTCAAAGAGTGGAAGAATAAAAAAATCAAAACACAAAAATTAGGTGCACTTCCTTAAGTCAATAATGGCCTAACAAAAAAATCAAGAAACAAGCCCATTTACAAAAATATCAATGAATAAAATATTGAGTAATAAGTTTAAGGAGAGGAAAAAAAATCTGTACACTAAACACTACAAAGTATTGATAAGAAAATAAATGAAGACGATATTGATAAGGAATCAGAAAATACTCTGAATAACCAGGACAATCATGAGAATGAAAAACAAAAAACAAACCCAGAGACAACATACACGCTGGTTTCAAAGAGTACACAAAGCTATAACACTCAAGTCAGCATAGAGCTAGTACAAAAACAGCCACATGGACCGAAAGAACACACATCCTAGTTCAGGAATAAACCCAGGCACAAACAATCACGGATTTATTTTTTTTTACAAAGGTACTCTGAAGATACAATAGGAAAAGGAGAGTCTCTTCAATAAATGGTCACAAGAAAGCTACACATATACATAAAAGAATAAAATTACTTCATACACAAGTGGATTAAATACCCAAACATGAAACCTTTATGTTGCATGAAACTTTAAAACTTCTGGAAGAATACATAAGAACAGGCTGGTGCTCATATTATCAAATATACAAGGAGCTCAAAAAACAAATAACTTGGCAATGGACTAGAGTAGATAATTCTTTAAAGATACAAAGGCAAGTAAACGGACACAACTTGAGACCATCATGCTTAGTGAAGTGAGTTAGACTCAGAAGGTTGAATATTGTATGGTTTCTCTAATATGACAAACTCAGAATACAAATAGAGTCACATGGGGCAGATATGAGGAATCAGCAGGGGTGTGGGAGGGTGAAAAAGAAGTGGAGGAGGGATTGTGAAGTTGACGCAACATATATGTGCACAAAATTCTCAAGCCCAATGAAGCTATTGTGTATTGCATAGATAGATAGATAGGTAAACACACACACACACAAAGAAAAAATGGGGGAAGAAAAGAAAAGACACAAAGCACAAAGATAGCCATGGCCAATGAGGATATGGAAAGGTTCTTAGTATCATTTAAGTATCAGGCAAATTCAATGTGAATCAAAACCACAAGGATATATTTCTCTGGTTATTACAAACAGCTCCTCTAAGAAAAGACCAGAGATAACAAATGTTGCCACCTGCACAGAGGAAAGGGATTCTTTGTGCACTGTCAGTAAGAGTATGAATTGGTGCAGCCAGTTAAAAACAAAAAGAATGGAGTTCTACAAAATTTTACAACTAGAATTCCATAAAACCCAACAATCCCTCTTCTGAGTGGCTATACCCAAAGCAAATGAGGTCCTGCATCAAGAGCTGTGCACCCGTGTTCACGGCAGTCTTGAATTATTTGTAACAGCCAAGATAAAATACAAAACAACCTGACAGTCCATCGGCACAGGAATGGATAAAGAGATTGTGGTGTGTGCATGTGGATAACTGGAATATTAGTTATCCTGAAGTAAGGATGTTATGCTATTTGTGACAACAGGAATGAGCTTGGAGAGTTATACTAAGTGAAATAACCCAGCCACAGAAAGAGAAATAACAATCACAATATCTCTTATATGTGGAATATTCTAAAAAGTCAAATATACAGAAAGGGAGAATAGAATGACGGTTACCAGACATGTGTAGGGTGACAGGGAGAGGGAGGTGAGCGGGCCTGAAGTGGAAGTTAGTGGGATCAGGAAGTCTAGGGAGCTACTGGACGGTCTGAAGAGTACAGCTGATATTTGTGTTGTGTACTAGAAATCTTCTGAGAGTAGATTTTAGGTTTTCTTACCAAAACAAACAAATAAAAGGTAACTATGTGAGAAAATAGATGGGTTAACTGGTTTAGCAGCAGGAGCTCCTTTAGTAAGTATATGTTTATATCCTGTTGTACACCTTAAATATATACAAGAAAAAGGAAAACTAAGGTAGATTTTTTTAGTCTCTAAGTTGATAGTTTACAAGTCATATTCTACATGTTGCTCCCTGTCCTCCTCCAAGTACAAACCTAGTATGTTTCATGTTGTTTCTACTTGATGCCGCGTGGCCCTCTGATCCTCTCTCACCTTTGTAGACAGTGGTTGGTCATCCAAAGCCTACCTTCCTTCCAGAAAGAACCCAAATGCCACACTCTGGGTTGGTTCAGTGGGACAGAAGATAGACGAGGAAGAGCGCATTGAGGAACGTCTACCACGCTCTCACAAAGGTTTGTCTCACACGTCCATGTGCCTTCTGTTGAAAAGGGTCAGGTGAGCTTGGGGGTAAAGGCTTGTCACCTCAGCACTCTGGGAGGCTTGGACAAGGGGACTGCAAGTTAGAGCCCAGCCTGGGCAACTTGGTGACTAAGCAAGAGCTCATCTCAAAATCAAAAAAATAAATAAATAAATAAATAGAAACGAGTTGAGGATGGGGCTTACTGTAAAGGCTCTGGGCTCAATCTCCAGTACCTAAAAAACAAATAAACAACAACAAACAGGCTCTTAAGCAAAGGTCTCATTCGTTACTGATTCCTTCCTGCTATTACAATGACCTCCATGCACACAGCAGGTTCACAGAAAATGATCCCATCCTTTTTCAATGAATAAAAGACTAGTAAGATAAAGTGGAAGAGTCAATCTGAGATCAGTGAACTTCAGTGATGCTGAAAGGATTGCAGTGAACCACGTGTTTTAAATCGTTAGAACTTTCCTCACCCAAGCCTGGCTTCTACAGAGTAGAGTGTGGTTTACCTGAAAGATTCGGTTTTGCCTGTCAGGTCAGTGAGCCAGCAAGGACAAGGCACTCACCTTGCATGTGTCATCACAAGGACATCCAGGCACAGTGGAACGTCCTGCAATAGGGAATGCTAATACTTCCGTGACTGCAGACGCCACGGTCAGAGGTAGGCTGTGAAGTTCTTTGCATGTGACGTTATCTGTCCTGTAAGACACTGGTCCCCACCTTTCAGGTACCAGGGACCACTGTTCTCAAAGACTGGGGTAGGAAGACAGTTACAGGATGCTTCCGGCACACTGCATGTATTCTGCACCTGATTATTACATTGTAATAGACAATGAAAACATTACACAATTCGCCATAATACAGAATCAGTGACAGCAGCCCTGGGCTTGCTTTCCTGCAACTAGATGGTTCTTTCTGGGAATGATGGGAGAAAAGCACAGCTGCACCCTCTGCTAATGCCAGCCGATGTGTGCAGCTGCAGCACAGCACTTACCTCACCATTGCAGATCAACAGGCACTGGATTTTCTTAAGGAGTAGTGACCTACAATCCTCGCAGGGGCAGTGCACAGTAAGATTCATGCCTTACGGGAATCCAGTGGTGCTTTGGTTCAGTGCAGTCCAGGCGGCAGGTCACAGGGAGTGACCTCGGGCTACGTATCCAGGTTTCTGATAAGTCATGAATCAGTACCCATCTATGACCTAGGGTATGGGGATCCCCGACTGTAAAACTAAGCAAGAGTCAGGGAAAAGTTTGCACCCATTGAAGTATGCCAGCTGCATTTTCTCAGCCACCTTGTTCTGAATTTGCCTCCCTTCCCTACAGGGCAGCCAGCAAGTTTTTGCTGAGAAGCCCAGAACAAGCAACTGAGGCCAGCAGTTCTTATCAGACTTGATCATCCAGGGCTCCACGTGGGCCATGCTGCCGAGCTTTCTCAGGGTGTTTGCATTTCTAGAACCTGCCGGCAGATGAGGGACCAGCCCAGGCCAGCTGGCAGAGAAAAAACAAGAGGCGACAGTCCACACTGAGAGAACAGCTGCGATTCTTTCGAGAGCGCTAGGACTTTGTGGCTTTACCACAGAGGGGTTGTGGGGTGGGAAGCGATCGTAGCCACCACACAGCTAGACCAGCAGGCACAAAGTCACTACCTTCCTACTGACTGTTACCGAGTGGGCAGCCTTGGCTCACCCAACCACAATGGTCCTCCATTTCCTTACTGTAATCAGAACTGACTGTCCGGCAGTGTTTCTTAAACTTTAAAGGTCCAACAGTCCTATTAAAAGTGAATTCTAAGCTGGGCCTGGTGATGCAGGCCTGTCATTCCAAAATTGGGGAGACCAAGGCAGGAGGACCTCCCATTTCCAGCCCTGCCTGGGTAACTTAGCAACTTAGCAAGACCCTACCTCAAAATCAAAACAAAAAATGAGCTGGGGCTGTAGCTAAAGGGGAGGCCCTGGTTTCAATCCCAAGTGCCCCAGGCAAATAAATAAATATAAATGAATGAATGTGGATTCTAGTTTAATTGGTCCTGGATGGTACAGATGTGGTTTTTGGACTCTCCTTGTATATAACAAGTCCAGGCATAGAGGACAGAAGAGGTAAGAGGCAGGTACATGCATAAACAACAGTCACACGTTAAGGAAAGTTAGTAGGATGTGCAAGTCGGTGGTTCCTCATCTGTACCTCACTGGTAGGCTGGCTTGCTCCCTGTCTTGTGCTGAGGATCTGTATTTCCGCCGAGGGCTTCCGATCTGCCCTGGCCTCCAGGCCTTCAAGGCAGGTGCTTTCCAGCCCAAGGCTGACTTCCCTGCATGCAGATGGAAGCCACTGGGGGAGTTTCCTCCCCGAGGCATCGGGCTCTTGAAGAGATTCCCCAAACCTCATCAAGGGGCTTTGAGGAACCAGCCCCTTCTAAAACGAAACACAGTCTGGATATGCAGCAATACTCCAGAGATCTTTTAGACTCACATTATTTTATTTTAGAAACAAGACGGAGAGAATTCAGCATGTTGCAAATTTGTTTGCATTTCTATCTTATCAGTAAGCTGAGGCCATTGTAGTATCAATGGAAATGTGCCTGCTTCTGTTTTTCTTTTTTTTTTCTTTTTTCTTTCTTTCCTTCTTTCTTTCTCCCTTTCTTTCTTTCTGCCTTCCTTTCTTTCTTTCCTCTCTCTTTCTCTTTCTTTCTTCCTTCTTTCCTTCCTTCCTTTCTTTCTCATTTCATTTTTTGCAGTACTGGGTATTGAGCCCAGAGCCTTTGCACTGAGCTATATCCACACCTTTAATCTTTTTTTTTCCTTTGTGAAATGACCTCACGAAGTTGCTAAATTGCCCAAACTGATCTCAAATATGTGATCTTCTTGCCTCGGCCTCCCATTGCTCTGTGATTATAGGCATGTATCGCCACTCGTGCCTGTGATTTTTCCATTTTCTAAGGGGGAACTGCCGTCCCATATCTCCGGCATTCATAAACACACAGAAGGCCAACACCTTCCGGGTCTAGCTCAGAATTCCAGAAGCACTAACTGTTAATCCTGGCAGAAAGCCCCAATGCCAGCTGCCTGGCAAAGCTGGTTATGGTAGAAATTCTTCATTAGGGACAGGGTGGCCCGACTAGCTCCAGGGCTGTCCTCTTGCACATCTGAGATTTGGTTGATGGACATTTCCAGTCGGAGGGCATGAGGATGGAGATGTACCATGCCCTGAGCCTCTTCTCCATCACTCTGTCCTCTGCTGATGTCACAGCCTCCAACGCTCCACAAGTCATGTCCACCCCAGAACTTGCATTTGCCCTTCCCTTGGTCTCCACGCTCAGTACTTGCTTGGCTCTTTAACCTAGTGAGACCCTGTATGGATGTTGCCTTTTCAATGAGGGCCTGCCACAATCTATCCAATTAGAATTCTAAATTAAGGAGTCAGAGGAATAGCACTGCCTAGCAAGCACAGGCCCTGGGTTCAATTCTCCAGCACCATATAATCCATACATCGTGAAGCATACCTATCATCCCAGCCCTCGGGGGGCTAAGGCAAGAAGATTGCTATGAGTTTGAGACCATCTTGGACTGCACAGTGAGTTCACGACAAGCCTAAGCTAGCCCGTCTTTAAAAAAAGAAAAAATTAAGTTGCCAAAACTGAGCTTGAACTTGTGATCCTCCTGCCTCATCCTCCCAGTACTAATATTACACCATTGTACTTTTCAAAATATCTTACTTAATAGTCTGTCCCTCACTGCAGAAGGTGAACTCCACAAGTGAGGGAATCTTGTGTGTTGTACTCACTCCTACATGTAGACTTGTGCCTGACACACAGCAATTTTTAGGAACTAGTGGTGAATGAACAAGCAAATTTTTTGATTCATGAACAAATTAATTAATAGTGGGTTTGCTAAGCCTTGGGTCTGCCTCTTGAAACGCATGTACACGAGTCTAACAAAATGGTTTAACCCAAAAGTTAGCTTTCTAGGTTGAGTGATAAACGAAACAGTCTTATCTGAATGTGGTTTATGACCTGCAGTGATGTCTACTTACCTAAGAACCCTCCCCAAGCCTTAATCTCTACTGTAAAAGGTGTGTATCACACAAGATTTGAAGCGTCTCCCAAACACCAACACTGCGTAATACTGAAACTGTGAGTAGTGACAGTTTTCCATGAAACAATAATAACAGAAGTACTTACTCAGTGTTTAATGTGTGTTAGACACTAACCTAGAGGCAAAAGGCCCACAAGGTGGACCAAACAGACTTCTGACTCCAGGAGAGCTTCCCTACGTTCCCAAAACAGGGAAGGAAATACAAAACATTCTTGAAAAGTTAAATATGAACTCTGATTCTCACAATGGGCAGAAATGCTGCCCGCTAACATTCCTACCAGCTCTTTAATTTGCCTGTGGGTCTCTGGAGGTTCCAGAGGGTTAGCTACTAGCAAAGATGATCAAATAGCAACAGAAATCTCACTGTTGTTTTCATTTTCCCCAAAAGGGGATGATCACACCCTTTTTTTTTCAGAGACAAGCCATAAAACACCAGGGTGTTTATCTAGGCTTTTCAACAGCTCCCCAGCTTTCCAGATTGCACTTCAAATTGTTCTCTTCCTTTTTAAATATTAGTCCCTTTGTCCCTTTTAGAAAAGCTATTTTGTGTTCATGCTGCAAAGAAAATGGTGTGGAGAAAAAGCTCCTCTCATTCTGTCTGTCTGAAACTATATGTGATAATTTTGTCGTCATCCCTGAAAAAGTGCCGTCGCTATCTCCTGATGAATTCCTACCATGCAGCTGTAGCTTTCACTGGTGTGCTCCTTGTCAGTTCCCGATCTGGATCCTCACCCGACCCAAGTATCAGCCAGGCCTTCTTTCTGACTTGAAGTCTGACATCTGCCAGGGGCCAAACAATCCCTGTGTCACCGGTAGCTCTACCATGTTGTCATGCCTCTGTGTTCTTCACAACCCTATTGGGCCTATCTGCCTCCCCCTTCCTGCACACATTCAAACCACAGACAAGGAATGAGTCAGCTGTCAACCTGGACCTTAGATGGCTGAACCATACAGGAGGTGATAGCCACTTCTGGACATTAAAAAAAAAGCCAAGTAGTAACCATTCAATCACGGTAGATGCAAGATACTCACTCCTACACATTGATTTCTACCTCATGAAAAAAGAGGAGTATTATCTAAGACCTGTTGTAAAAATTCCATCATTTCTAACTGAGAATCACCTACAGTCCACACATCTACTCTTCTTTTGCCTTGGCTACCCTGGAAGAAATTCACAGATCTGCCAGGAAAAGAAAAAAAAAAAAAGAAAGCCATTACCTGAACTACTTGGGAAATTGTGTGGTGAACCCTGAGGCCTTGGCCTTCTATGTCAGTTTCATGTAATGGCCCCAATCAAAGCAACTGCATGTTTGCTCACATAGGAAGAACTGATGTGGAGGGCAAAAAGATGGAAAAGCCCTGATGCAGGGCGGGATGGAAGACTGTGGTGGTCGTGGTAGTGGCTCTCTCTCCAGCGCTCTCTCGGAGCTTACATTTCCTCACCGTAAGATATGCCCCACAGAGAACATCCTTTGATTTAGTTATTTCATTTACCAAATCATTTTCATTGCACAAGAAACATGGCCAGATTTCTCTACCCCACAGGAAGTGGTAGAACTGGCAGGTAATCTGAAAGATCACTTTACTGACACGTCACAAAAGATAACTTTCAAACTCAATGGTCATTAATTCTTGTCATTCTTGCAGATGGGAAGTGAAGTCTCCCTTCTTGAATCCCTGCTGTGTCTCACCACCACTAAGCCCCAGGAAGACGCAGATCTCTTCTTTGTAAGCGGACAGGGATAGGACAGAGGTCTTCCAGAATTTACTTTAGTCTGGGGTTGATAATTACCATCTGAGCTCTCTCTTTTTCAAGATAAGCAACTTCAAGTTCCTTAACCCGTCATCAAAGTATTTATGTCATATACATATTCTGACAATTTTTACCAGGTTCTTCTAAGCTGCAGGGTCAATTAATGGACATAATGCTTTTGAAATATATAAACAATGCAAACCCAAGGGTGCAGGCCCATAATCCCAGTACTCTGGGAAGCTGAGGCAGAATGATTATAAATTCAAGTCCAGCCTCGGAAACTTAGTAACTTAGTGAGAGCCTGTCTCAAAATCAAAATTAAAAAGTGGACTGGAGATATAGCTCAAGGGGAAGGACCTGGCCCAACCTCCAGTACCACCGAAAAAAAATATATATAGATATAGATATATCATAAACTATGACCAAGGATCACATTCATGAGCAAGAAAAATGATGCTTTTTGAAACAAAAGCAAACTACAGTCACAGTTATTGAAATTTAATATGATCAAGAAGAATACAGTTACATAAGAATTTTACTCAGCAATAAACCCAAGCAGAGTTCTGTAATATCATAATAACAAGGTAAGACTTCAGGGTTTTGTTTTGTTTTTTCAAATTTGTCACTGAAAATAAGACAGATGAAAGATAAAGCAATGACTTCTTACACCTCATTACTTCACGTTATGAGTCAAAGTTCCATAACATATTTGAGTAGATACATTATTAAAAGTATTCCAGGCTTCAAATGTCACACTCACTCAAAAATTTAGCATTTTGTAGTGGTAGTAACTTACTTTCTTTCTTTCTTTCTTTCTTTCTTTCTTTCTTTCTTTTTTGAGGCAGGGTCTTGCTCTGTAGCCAAGGGTGGTTCTGAACTCACCATGTAGTCCAGGCTAATCTTGGACTCATGGCAATCCTCCTGCCTCAGCCTCTTGACTGCTGGGATTATAGGAATGCACCACCACACTCAGCTTTATGTGGTGCTGGGGAATGGAACTCAAGTCTCACACTTGTTACACAAGTGCTTTAATCACCGTGCCATGGTATTAACTTTCAACACAGAATTAATTATTTTTGGAAGGGACACGGGAAACACTTCTACCCTAACAACTAAACAGAGTCCCATTCAACTTTTGGTACCTCCACACAACACGACCTATTTACTCATCCTATATAAGTGAGACTTACTGACATTTGTAATTTTGACTCTCCCCTCCCCATCACTAACCCCACAGCTGAGAGCCTAATAGCTACCATTCCGCTTTCTGATTTGATGTATTTGCTTTTTTTTTTAATTCACATACAAAATAGAGTGCACAGTGCTCACCTTTGTGCACCTGACTTACTGCACCTAGGATGACGCTCCCGTTTCACCAGTCACACATGTCAGGATCTCCTTGTTGGGAAAAGGCTATATGGCCCCCCATTGTGTGTGTGTGTGTGTGTGTGTGTGTTTTCAAGGGACCATCTCTTGGCATTCTAAGTCATCTGTCCCTGGACTCAAATTGCTTTCATAGTTTCCTACTGTGACTCATGCTAAAGTTGCTGAATTGCACTTAGGCTCCTTCAGCTTTGCGATCACAAGCCACTGTGCTCTAAGTAGAGATGATAGATTCACCTTGAGAACAGGCGCAGAATTAAATACCTACATTATACGAGTAGGGCAGTTTCTCATGACTCATTTAAAAAGACAATAACTAATTGGGTGATATTCATACTCAATTATTAAGAAGTCCAAGTCACAAACATTTCTGAAATTTGACTTAACACTTTTAGTTTTGAAAATAAAAACTAAATCCATTCGACTCAGCTATACTTCTTCTGGGTAAGTTTCCAAAAGAATTAAAGATATCCTATTATAGTGATACACGCACACCAATGTTGATGGCAGTACGATTTATAATAGCTAAATCTTGGAAGCCACCCATATTCCCGTCAGAGTCACGGACAAAAATTATGAATGATCAAAAACTGTGGTATATACTCAGAGCAATGGTATGAATCTGGAACAGAGAAGGATAAATTTAAGCCACTTATAGGAAAATGGATTCACCCTGATAACATAATGTTCTGTGAAATAAATCAGAAACTGAAGGCCAAATGTCCTACAGCCTCTTTTCTATGAGAAATCCAAAATATAAAAAATTTATAGAGAGAAATGAAAGACGGATGACAGAAAACGGAGGTACACTTTGTGGTGATGGGAAAAAGTCCTGGAGATGAATGTAAACAGGGGAGCAAGGAGTGGAAAGGGAGGGACATGTGACAATGGCGTGATGTGCACACGCCCACTACCCGACAGGAAGGCAATCGTCGTGTATCACAAACATATACGAATGACAGTAATCACTGTGGGAAAAATAAAAATAAGCAAAATTGTTTACCAAATCTTACATGTAACAGAAAAAAATTAACTAAATGTTCAGGAATAGAAAAATGATTAAATAAATGATATCAATACTCAAAGCATTAGTAAACACATGAACACTATGTTTTATTGATGTTCTCCACGTTGGCAGGCTTGTGTCACTTAAAAGCTTTCAACCTGATTTCCAAAATGTTTTCTCACCCTATCCTGTCAAAGTCTGCATAAAATGTGAATTCAATGGTATATGGGAAAACATTTCTAACTAATAAAGCATTTTAAAGATGCAATGTTTTTCAATTCCCTTCTCTCTTCTGCAAAATTCATCCCTTTCCTCTGTAACTTGGAACATTGTTTTCCTTTTCTTGTATAATTCTATTACATGCTGTTTCTGGAGTGGACCAGCTATCTCCTAGAGAATTGTCTCACTTGTGCATTGAGAGAACCAAGCCTAGGACCTGAGCCTCAAAAAATTCCACCTTTGTGGTTGTTGAAGGAAGAAAAAAAAATCAAATCACTGGAGAACAGGCTGCAACATGAGGAGCCTCCAGACTTGCGTGCCTAATTGATTTCTCATAATGTTTTTCATCTTGGAGTTCTTAGTCTTCCTTTAAATACAAGCAATTCCTTCTCCTAGATACAACTTTTTTAAAAACCAAGTGGGTCGATGCCATTGGTTTCTGTTCAGTGCTTAAAAGGTTAAGCTTTGGTGTTAACTCGTAAAAGTTAGGCGTTCGAGTATATTATTTACACCCAGCATTAGAAGGACTGTGGACTTAATGATCTAAACATAATGATACCTATAAACAAAATATAATTTCTTCATCTAGACTCAAAACATCATAGGCTCTCTTTTTTAAAAAACTGGTAGTGAAACCTTGGGTCATCTATTTTTTTTAACCCACCTCCTGTCACTGATGACGCAACCGAAGCACATGAAGCAAAGGGACATTGCCAAGGTCACATCGAGTCAGTGGCTGAGGACTGAACAGCACCCGGAGGGACTCCAGATCACCTGACTCCAGCCAGGTGCCATTCCCCACCCCACCTCCACCCTGTCCTCTCTGATTGTTCATCCAGAACTAACTGACCAAGCAGAAACAATCGAAAATGGTCAGGACTCTAAGAATAACAGCTTGCTTTTATAGAGTGTTATATCGTTCACAAGCACTTCCTTTCTGCTTTCTCTCCTTGAATCTTTTTCCAAATTCCAGAGGCAAGACACGATATGTGCCTCCCTTCTAACAACCTAAGCACTAGAAAGTCAGTGACATACTCAGCTATACCTGAGCTCAGACCTTCTTACTGCAACCCGAGTTCTCTGTCCATGAACCCACAGCGGTTTTTGTTTCGGAAACACAGTCAAAAAAAAAATTATTCACGAGATCTTCATTAGCTAAGATTCTAAGGGGCCATCCCCCCTGTGCCTTTATGAAGAGTTTATGAAGACAGAGGCTGGTTCTGAAAGCCTTTAACAGTCACCAAATGAGCAACCCTTGCCAAAGTAATAGCTGTGCTGCTGAGCAGCTGGGCAGACAACCACATACATGCATGTCCTACAAGATGATTTATTCATCGAGGACTAGGAAGGCCTTCCTCCTCACCCATCTATTTGGGCATCCACTTCTGAGCTGGAGAAATGGTGGCACCTCATTCCTGGGCCCCCAGAAGTGGGCATCCCTTAAATAAGAATAGAACACTCCATTCGGGGGAAGAGATATAGAAGTCTTGTAGTTGACACTCAGGAAAAGTCCTGAGTGGGACGATCTGTGCCTCTGAGCTCCTGAGCTCAGGGAAGAACCAAGGACAAGGCTGCACTTAGAAAACGGGGAGATGTTCAGACCTGACTGTGCGGGGCTGACGGGCAGCAGCCTACCTGGGCTGTGACAGCCAGAGAGCCAGAGGGCTGGAGAGGTTCACAGATCCCGGCGGAGAAACATGTCCCTCTCCTCTGCAGAGGTGAGGACAACAGAGAAGAGATGGGTTTGCTTCTGATTTTCAAAATCAAGAGATATCACTTCCGATAAGGTGGAGGAGACAGTTCCTCTGCCCAGGCAGTTTTCCCAGGGATGAGAATTCATGCACAGCAGGAAGATGGATCATATTAAATAAGACCCATTACTTAGATGGTTCTCACAGAGCTCTAACTGAGAAGTGGGTGACATTATAAAAGGGAAAAAGGGGGATGTAGAGGCAGGCTGGGCTGGAGGCAGGAGGAGCTCAAGTTTGAGCTCAACCTGGGTATCTCAGCAACTGAGTGAGACTCAAAATAAAACTGAAAAACAAGCTGGGGTGCAGCCCATCCCAAAGACATTGGAGTTCAATCTCCAGTGCTGCCAAAGAAAAAGGTTTTATGTTTTTATTTACTTGGTGAAATTTCTACTGTTTAATTAAGACGTGAGAAATCACTGAAGAAAAGAGACGTTCTCCTGGCCTTCCCAAAGCGCAAGGCCAAGGGCAGATGCTAAGGCCTAAGACGCGATGTCACAGTGTAGAAAGAAACCAGGCATGGCTCTAAGGACCACAGGCAGGAGCACTTCTCCGCAGAGTAGGACCAAGCACAGCTTCACCGAGACAATCACCATCTCAATATTGTGGCTGAGAAATGCTCATATGCTGTTGGAAAATAATGGAGGCTGCCTCTAGTTGTGTGCGGCGTTTAACGAGTAATGCGTTGTCGCTAGTGCTGCGTTACAAAGATCTGACAATGTGATACCATGTTTTTGCAATTCTTATCTCCCTCATAATACAGAATCTTGTAATCATTCATTAGGCCAGGAAACCACAAAGTAAAGAGAATATATTAGCCTCAAGCGTTCAGGGAAGGCAACCTTTTCCACCTTTCCAAAATGTGCTAATTCTGTGTCTACCTCCTGTGTGTGCTTTCAAGACAATGTAAACACACAAAAACTCAAAACTACATTGCAAAATGGCATACTGAAGCTTCATTTGAGACACTGCCATCCGAACCTGCTGGATGAATTTAAATTCAGTCTGTGCGAATCTGTATATCAAATGAGCCCTATTATTAATATTCCAGTTTGGCAACTGTGACCCAGCTTTCAAAAGAAGCAAAGAGAACCCCAGGCCATCCCCTCCTAATGGATTGTATTTGTGCAGAGTCCTAGAACCACAGAGCTGATCAAATAATTGGGTATGCGTTTAAATTTCTACAAGTATTGCAGCAAAAGACATGTGGCCATTCATGTCTTTCAAAATAATCCCCCTGCCTTGAAAACACTTATCCCACTGTTCTCACCACTTTCCCACGCAGTTCTGGAAGTCCTCTTTTGTGAGTGTTTGAAAAAGGGGATACGGTAAGAGCTGCTGCCAAAGACTGTCCAACAGAAAGGCGGGCTCAGATAAGCCTAACGATGTGTCCTCACCAGCCCTGCACGCTAGCGGGGCACTGTGTGACTTCCAGCTTTTTCCCAAAGTCAAAAGAACCAAGAAAGATAAACATGTTGAATTGATTCTGGACAGGGAGGTAGCCACAACTCAACTCAACCACAGACACTCAGGAAAGAGGACTTTCAGAAACGCTTCAGAAAATGGCCAGGATGACAAACAGTGTGTTTAAAGTGAGAGGGGATGTTTTCAGGGGGATTCATGGCAATGTGTCTTTTTTATTGTAGGAATATTTTTAATTCAACTATTCACCAAATTTTAATTTAGTTTTTAATCACAACTTATCTGCCACTTCAATTAAATTAGTGTTTCGATAGAAATCTTCAGAGATTTTAAAATTGGCATTTTCAAATCTCTTAGACTCAGAGTTACTGATTAAGATTTTTAATCATATTAATAGATAACTGGTCTTTAGGGTAAAAGTTCAATATGGCTTTGGAGAAAGAGTTTGTGTGGGAAACAGGAAACCCAAGTTGCAGTCTTGAGTCACTTTTCCCTTAGATTCAACCACCTTTTTCCAGGTAAAATGACAAAGCTAAAAATCATTTCTGTCTCCTCTCTCAGCCACAAAGTTCCCATTATCCTGCTGGAATGATCTTCATTTTGCTAGTTACAAATGAGCAAGAAGATTGTTTTTCTGGGAAATTATTCCTCAAATAGTCAGAGCGGAGGCCCATTTTCTATCATGAATGTTGAGAGCTGGCCTAATCGCTCCTACCCATCCCTCACTAGAGCCTCTAGCACTGATTCACATCTCTGTGGTGGCACTGGCTATGTTGCTCTTTGGGTACTAGTGTGCCTCCATGGAAGGTCATGAGGTCAGTACGTCCTCTTACTCATTAACCTTTTCTCCCAGTAGAGACTATAGCAAGGTGCATTGCTAGGGTAAGCATCCTGCAGTGTGGAAGAATAAATGAATAAGTGTGTGTCGAAAGCAACGTTAAAACAAAACTACCTGGCTGGGCCTGGTGGTGTAGACCACCCAGTACCCCAAGAGGTTGAGGAAGAAAGATCACAAGTTTGAGCCTAGCCTGAGCAGCTTAGCAAATTAAAGTTAAAAATAAATAATAGGGGCTGGAGGAATGGTACAGAGGTTAAACCACTTGCCTAGCAAGCACAAGGCTCTGAGTTCAATCCACTAGCACCACATAAACTGGGCATGGTGGCGCATGCCTATAATCCCATCACTCAGGAGGCTGAGACAGGAGGATTATCACAAGTCCAAGGCTAGCCTGGGCTCCACAGTGAGTTCAAGACCAGCCTGGCTATAAAGCAAGACCTTATCTCTAAATTTCAAAAATTAATTAATTAATTAATTAATTATGGGCTGAGATGTAGCTTAGTGTAAAGGCCCTGGGTTCAATCACCATTATCTCTACCCCCTCAAAAATAAAAAACCCACTATCTAGAAAGAGGTGCTTCCAAAATGTTCAAAGTCACTAATCAAGAAAAGGCAAATGACCACCACAATGAGACAATCCCCAACTCAATAAAAATGCCTACTACCAAAAAATCCTAATGGTAACAAGTGGTGGCAGGATGGAGGAAAGGAAACTCTTGCAAACTGTTGGGAGGAAGGTAAATTAGAGCAGCCCTTCTAGAAAACCATATTGAGGTTCCTCAAAAAAATAAATAAATAAATAAAACCATTACATGATCTTGCAAAATCACTACTGATTATACATCCAAAGAAGATGAAGTCACGGTTTCCAAGAAACGCCTGCGTTCCCGTCTTCATCGCCGCAGCACTATTGACAATGGCCAGGACATCAACACGATCTAAGAATGCATCCACTGGCGAGTGGATAAGGTGTGAAATACACACACACACACACACACACACACACACACACACACACACACGTATATCATTCCACCACAAAAAAGAATGAAGTCCTGTCGTTTGTGACATTATTCCAAGTAGCAGTGCCAGGCACAGAAAGGCGAGCACCACGTGGTATCCCCCCTCCTGGGTGAAATGTGAAAAGGCTGATGGCAGAAGTTGACAGAACTGCGGTAACAACAGGTTACGGAGATGAGGAGTGGGGGGTGGGAAGGGGCTGACCCACAGGTACCGAGCTACAGTGTGATGGGGAAGAGGCTCTGTGCGCTGCTGCGGAGCAGGGTGACCACACATCACACAATACTTCTTAAGAAGCTAGTTATTATGATATGGAAATGAAAAGAGGAGACATATATATATATAGATAGATAGATAGATAGATAGATAGATAGATTGATAGGTATAGATATAGAGATAGATATAGATAGATATAGATATATCTTGATTTAAACATCATCAAATGTGTTCAAATAGCAATTGTATCCCACTAACATGTACTTGTTTTATCAATTAAAAATCAATGTATAAACCTAAAAATTTAAAGATGTCTGTCTGAAGACAATCTTGGTAATTGTTGTAAGCAGTGACTTTTTTTAAGTGTGTTGTAGAGCTGAGGACATTGACAGCCAGGGCTCCACTGAGGAAGAGTCATACCATGACACTGTGTCCAGGATCTCAGAGCTGGGATTATCCTAGTATACGTTCATTTGATATTTTTTTTAAGACAAGGTCTCACTCTGTAGTCCAGGCTGGTTCTGAATTCACTATGCAGCCCAGGTGGGCCTCAAATTCACAGCAATCCTCCTGCCACAACCTCCCCAGGGTTGGGTTTATAGGCTTGTACCTTCTAATGCCCAACAAATATTTGGCATCTTTTTAAAGAGACTTCTCATTAAGAATAAAAGATTTATCAAAGACCCTTGTTGTCATTTCTCCCTGAAACACCTTTGAAAGTACATCAAGGGGCTGGGCCTGGTGGCAAAGGTCTGTAACTCCAGCACTTTGGGAAGCTAAGGCAGGAGATTCACAAGTTCAAATCCAGCCTGGACAATTTACAGACTCAGGGAGACCCTTGTCTAATAATGATAATACTAATGACACAGCTGGGGCTATGGCATGGTGCAGATGCCTCGGGTTCAGTCCTCAGGACCACAAAAGAACACATGAGGGGTCAATACATGATATATGTGGATATCCTGCTTTGCTCTTTATTAAAGATGGAGCAAAAGGTGAGAAGACAACAACCTTATGGAACTGACAAACTAGTTGGTGAAGGTAAGGAGGTTAATAGACCTGCAAAAACTGAACCCTAGTCAGCAAAGTGGAAATCCAGGGAGCAACCGGATAAGACTGCCCCTTCTTCCCAAGGTGACACAGCAGTAGAACCAGCTTTGATTACATGGGGGAGGTGGGGAAAGGATCAAATAAGCAGACTTGGTAGAAAGTTTATTGTTAAGATAACGTTATAACCTCTGAGCCTCTCCTAAAGGTTGGGCATCCACACAACTAACCTCCCCAACCTTATCAAAGACTGAAGATTTGTCCTTCATAGCAGATCGAATATAGTAGGAATTCTCTGCATGATAAGCAGAGTGACTATTAGGTTGAAAACTAAGTAGATTAAGGAAAATTTTAACTTACTTCTGAGACCTGCACAATGCTGGTACCCAAGTGTGTGTTATTCCAGCAGAACAGGAGAGTTCTCTTTGGTGATTCTTGTAAGCATTGAATGGTAAGATCTAAAGATGTTGGTGTCAAGATCTCCATGACAGAACTCCTAGGGAGATCACCTGTAACTAAGATCACGGTCATTAAGCCCACCCATATTCAAAGAGTCTCCAATCATCTTGACAGCCCCACATCCACTCTTAAGCATAAACAACCAAATACAAAAAGATCTGCATGGGTGGGTCATGTGATGCAGGCCTATCATCCCAGGATTTTAGAAATTTGAAGCAGAAGGATAACAAGTTCAAGCCCAGCTGGGACAAATTTGCAAATCAGCAAGACAGACCCTGTCTCAAATTTGAAAATAAGAACAGACTTAGGACGTAGAACAGTATGGTGGTCCAGGGTTCAGTATCCATTACCAAAATTAACTAATTAGTTAATGCTAAAAATCTACTACAGAAAATATCTAATATGAAAAACACAAGTTAAAACAGTCTAATGGAAACAGAAGCTATGAAGGGAATGAATCTTTCTAAAACAAATTCTCAACAAAGTATTAGGAAATATTGTTTCAGTGCAAGAAGGTAGCATCATATAAACTCAAATAATCAAATACCAATTGTAAGCTAGGCTCTTAGGAACTGAAAACCAGCCAGGATAAAGTCAAACCCTAACAAAAAAATATAAAAGATCAATGGGAGCATGTCATCTAGAAAACAGAATGGAGAGCTAGAAAATAAAACAAAAAAGAGAGAGAGAATAGGGAAAAAAAAATCAAGAAAACAATTCTCCAGAAATAAAAGAATTGAAAATCATTTTCTAAAGTTAAAGATAAGCACCAAATGGAATGGGCGCAAACAAAACCAGAAGGTAAATCGTGATGCATGTTTTGATCTTTGGGAGGAAAGGACACACCCTACAAAATTTCAGAGACAAAAAAAAAAGTCAAATATGTACAAAATACTAAGGAAACAGAAGGGCATCTGGCCGGAACAAAAATACAGGAAGAGAGAAGACTTCAAGACGGTGGCACTCAAATTCTGAAGAAAGGTTATTTTAAACCTAGAAGTCTCCACTCAGCCAAATCATTACTTAGATAAGAGGGAAAAGAGTTATCTCAAGATTTACAGAAGGCCAGAAAACTTTACTAAGCTCTCTCTCTCTCTCTCTCTCTCTCTCTCTCTCTCTCTCTCTCTCTCTCTCTCTTTCAAGCTAGGACCACAGAGATTGAGGAGATTTTCTCGGGTGGTGGTGAGAAAGATCCCAGGATCGAACCGACACATGAGAACAGAGGGACAAAAGTACATGCAGGTAGGAGGACCCCAGAAAAGTCACTTCAGCAAGACAGACGTGCACGTGATCTCCTTGAGAACAGCCAGGACACTGGTGAGCAGCTACATAGGGACACAGCCGAAGACACCATAGGCAGCACACCACCACAGAAAGAGGACAATCCGGAGACAAAAGGAAGCGTGACCACAGCTCAGTTTTCCTCAGCTATGAGGAGTGTTTACATAACTGCAACCATGTAACTGGTGAAATATTGACCTTCGGAAAACCACCATGGTTTCAGGAATGAGAATAAGTTGGAAACGCCATTTCGTTAGCGGGACATCAACAAATGGAGCTGAGCAACTGAGAATGGGAAGAGGATATTATTAAGGCTGTGGAGGTAAATACCAGAAAAAAATTGAAAGTAATTATCTCTAAAAAGGAAAGCGGGAAAAGGCACAAAGAAGGAAAGTCTTTGATAATACACCTCCTAGAGCTGCTGAGATCACCTAGCAGGGGGCACATTTTTTATATAAAGATGGCCGGTCTTCCAATTTTGCTGGCCTTTACCTGATCAGGTGACTAGGAAACAGGGAGAAGGGATAAAGGTCATGCCATAGTAACTGACTTGACCCTGATCCAATACCTTAGGTCTTATTGGGAAGACTCTGCATCCTGCCCATATGGTAAAAGGCAGGAGGACGGACCTGCGATATGGGGGTTTAAAATCTCCACCCATCATATTTTCGGTGTGCTTTGTTCACCTCACTTGCAAGTGGAAAGGTCACCTTTTTGCCAAAAATAATAATAATAATAAATAAGTAAAGCCTCATATTCCTGTCCTCCATACCTCCCACATCCATCCTTTGTTTGGACAGGTGAACTTCTGCAAGCTGTTTCCAACACTGGTTTAAAAAGGGGGAGGGCTGAAGGGGTGGGCAGGGGGAGGGACAAAAGGAGAGGAGGAAAGTCCTTGTCACCTTGACAAGATACGTAGGTGCACAAAATGCTAAACTTCATTGTAAACCTTAAATTTTGCATGCATACATATCGATAAAATGGGGGGAAAGGGGGATGGAATGAAATGGAGGAAGTCACCTGAAACTTCATGCACAGGGGATCATTTTGGTCCTGCTTTTGCTCAAGAAACTTATCTGAAGGAGTTAAGGGTCGTTAAAGCTGTCCTCCACATCCTACCATCTTTACCAAGACACAAATCAATGGCCAGCTGAGATCAAAAGAGGTGGCTGAGAAAAAGGGTAAGTCTGTCCTTGCAACCTGTCTTTAGGGTTAGGAGATACAAATGGTCTCTGTTCGCTTCCAAACCCATGCTCAGCAATCTTGCACCAGCCAGGCTGGGACCTTCTCTGCACAAGGTGCTATTCTCAATTGCAACTGCAGATTATGATTATCTGGTTCAGCAAAGTATGTATTCTTGGAACAGTTTTAAGACTGTGATCCAAAAACCATATATCTGTGGGGCTGCCATACTGTACAGCTCTTTTTGGGTTACAATAAAAAAGCAATGACTGGAAGTATTATGTTAGGAAAAAAAAAATCTAAGCAATCCTGAATCTATCAACCTCAGCAGAAACCCATGGCTATGACTTTGAACCAGAGGTTATAACAATATAGTTTTGAGATACGGTACTTAAAATAATAATGGCTACATTTTATTGAATGCTTACTGTGTGCCAGGCAATATGATAAGCATTTTGAAATATGATTTTATTTAATCTTCAAAACAACCCTATAAGTTAGTACCATTATTATCTTTTTTATATAGATAAGATAAATATAAGATTAGGGAAATGAGGAACATTGCCCAAGGTCTTCTTCAACTGCTTAGGAAGTGAACAGACAAAAATCACGATGACACTTGGATCCAGCAATTTTCTTTTAGCTTCCCCATCCTCTCGAATAAAACGTAGTCGGCATATGCAGATATACCAAAGCAGGAGGAGGGCTAAGGCTGCAAACAAACATGTCTATTTCTCACTCAAGTCCTTATATATTTAAGGCAGCAGAACATCATAAAATGCATTAGCAAAATACATGAACATTAGCAGTTGTGGAGGCTTTGTTCTGTCATCATAATTCGGAGACTTAATAATTTATAGATGCTGAGGGATTCACGTTCTGAAGCCTGACACATTCCAACGGCATCTTTGGGCCTTTCTTTTAGAACACCAGTTTGTAAGTTGCAAAGTTGGCATGTCAGGAAGTCAAGAACTAAAAGAAAGTAAAAGCAAAACACAGTTCCATTAAGTGTGCGTCCGTGGCGGAGGTTGGCAAAAGTCGCAGAGGGCCACAATGGCTCCCAGCCTTTCCCCCCCCCGCCATGGCAGCGTACACAGAGGTAGGCTTGGCTTTGCACAGGAGAAGCTAGTGAACGACTGAAGCATTGTACATACAATGGCATTCTCAAAAGCCTAGGAATCTAATTATTAAGTGATGATTCCACGAATTGATATTTTTGAAAGTCAAATGAAATTATCAACTACATCACACAATTTTTAACCAGCTTCCATGATTCTCCAACCTTCATCATTGGTTGTTCCCTGTACCCCGTCCCCAACCCTCTGTGCATCCAGAAGCCTAGGACTTTGTCTGGTCACTACTGTATTCAGCACCTAGAACTGGGCCAGCAAAACAAGTATTTGTTAGATGACTGAATTCATTAATCTCTTTATTTTTTCCCTAGTAGCTATATGGACCAATACTTCTGTGCTTTTATGTATACTCTCCTATCAACTGGGAATTATTTTACAATAGTTTAATTCTATATCTTTTGCAAAAGCAAATTCAGAGAGCAGCTCCTTTCCAGATGTAAAGCTTCCTCTACATTCCCATAGGCCATATTTTGATAGTATAAATCTCATTCATTGGTTCCAGACCTATTATATCTAGCCAAAGCAATCTATAGTAAAGCAAATTTTCAATTTAATTTAAATTTTCACATGCACAGCCAGTAGCCAGCTCTTCCTAAATTTTCCTCTGTATATATCTTTAAAAGCTAATTCATTAGATCTTCTTGAGGTCAAAAAGCGACTACTCTTAATTTCTGATTCCAATAATAAGCACTGTGCATGGCACAGACAAATTAATGGATATTCAAAGGTAGATCCTTGTGTTAATTAACAACCAATGTGGGTGTGAGTAATGTGGGGTCAATTTTCTACTAGACCTGATTTCTTTTTAAGCGATGACATTCCCTCCTAACAAGGCTGCCTTGGGTCCCCTATTCTCACACTTTCAAACATCAGAAAAATATAAATCTATTTTAAAATGCAAAACCCAATCACGATACAGTGTTAAACTAAGTTTTCAGCGCCACTGACTCTCAAAATGTGATCCTTAGACGAGGAGCACAGCATCCCCTGGAACTCATAAGGAAAACAATCTCTGGGGCCCACCTCAGACTCCTGAATGAGGAACTCTAAGGGCAACGCCCATAATTTATTTTGATGTACACTTCAGTTTGAGAACCTCTGACAGAGGACAACCGGGACGACGTCTTCACTAGTCCAACACCAGCAATGTATCCTGAACCTACCCACCAACGCCAACAGTTTTGTGACATTAGTCAACTTCTCTCTTCTAAGGGAACTGGCCTACACTTTATGTCTGGCAATGACAGCAAATCGGTAAAGTCTTGATTCAAATATCAGACATCGATTGGGTTAGCCAAGTGACATCACTACTCTTGACCTTTACACCGTGATGTAAGCTAGTATCTCCTAACTATACGCCACAATCGCATGCTGCAATCTTGGGGTTCCAACTAGAGGAAAACACATGACGTAGAACTCAGCAAGATGAAGAGAAGAAATGAGAATGGCAAGAGGGAGCAGCCTACAGAAAGAATGGATGAATGTAACCAACCTTAGACTCTCACAGCCGGCATGAAAGCAGGCTGCGGGGCAACGACAGGAGAAGGAAGGAACGTGGTAGTAAGATTAAGAAAGACACAGCTTCCTGCAGCAAGTGCAAATCTTGTCATACATCAGCAATGTTCATAGGCCTTAGTGTGAAAGATACAACAGCTACATCTAGTTTTACGTGGAATGATGGGAGTTCAAGGCAAACGTCATACATACAGAGAAAGTAGTAGTAGCCCTACTGGTCGGATAATAAAAACAGCAAAAATAAAAATAACATACTATTATTGAGTCCTGATTCTATGTGTAGTTCTATATAAAATGTTTCTTACCTATTCCACTAATTTTGAAAGAGAAGTACAAGTTAGGAAGGAATGACGCAGAAATATAACTTTCCCAAGTTAGTAAAATTAAAAAGTGGCTAGTGCTACATCTGATTTTCAGTCTCATGACCTTCCTACCCCACCACTGTTTCCCTCATCAACAGGTCAGTATTGAAGGGGAAGATTAGAAAGGAAAACTGAAATCTTAGGCTTAATGAAGCCCTGGGGGTGGTAGCCAACTTAAAGCAGATAAATGCACTAAGTTCTTTCCCAGGCCCACCTAACAGCAGGCAGCATCTCCAAATGATTCCCCAAGTCTGGTTTCGTTTGGCTCGGAGCTTAGGTGATATCAAACCTTCACAGACTGGATGTCCTGTCAGTTGATAAAATCTGTAGGTCCACAGCTGAACTGGCTTTCAGTAACAGACAGGGGCACGGGATGATCTAGTTGCTCAGCAAGGATTAAGTCCACTAACCCATCTGCCATTTGATATTTGTGTGACCTGGGCAAGCTGCTAAACCTTTACATTCCTGAGTTTCCCTTTTCCTAAGCCAGGGATAGCAATAGCACCTTTCTCATTTAGCTGTTATGAGGATTAAATGAGTTAACGTGTGTACAGTACAGTGTCTAAGACATAGTCTTCAGGGCCCTGATTTCCAAAGACATTATCTCCTCAAATGTACTCCAAATGTCTTACATGAATAAAGCATAAAATTATAAAACACAAACAGATTTTCCAATGTTTAAGTAAATCTGTTAGTTTATGACTGACCTTAATACCAATGTTCCTATACTTTATTAAGAAGCTGAAATAAAATATTTGAAAACTAAAATGTTTACTCATGATTCAATTATTGCCCAAATGTTAGCCAACTTCTGCATATTATAACACATTATTGTCCATAGCATACAAATTTTACAACATTGTAATCTGTGTATATATTCACATACACTGCATAACAATCGCATTTCCACAAATAATTGTATAAAGTATTACTATTTCACAAGAAGTATTTCTGATTATGACTCATGTTCATAAACATGTTATTGGCTGTTAAAATATTTATGGTCTTTTATTCTTTACACAATGAAAGCATTTAGTTTACTGGCAATGAAACTCTAAGATTTTGGATAACGTTCATATGGAAGCAAAAAAGAACGCCTCTATCTCAAGTGATCAGTAGACAATCAAGCTTTGGAAGAGAGAGCTATTGATTTTTAAATTGTTTGAGGACAAAAAAATTACTGAGTATATTTAATTTTGAAGAATATAACTATTAATGATTGATAAGTTAAAGAAAATCTAATCTCTCTCCCATGGTTCCAGAGAAATACCAGCACTTGGGTTGTACCACATTCCTTTCTTCAGCAGAAAAATGTCGGTTAAGGCTGGGGGAGGGAAGCTACGAGACCCACCAAGTCGACTTCATATTTGCCCGATGTAGAAAAAACTAATCTCCATTGTAAAGAGGATACATATGAGAGTGAAAAGGGACCATAATGTCCAATCTGCTGAATAAAAAATGCCACCAAGTTAGCCAAAGAGACTGGAAGGCACAGCAGCCAACTACAAGTCATTAAGTAGCGTGTACCGACTGTCTTCATCCCCAACACACTCCCCGATGTGAGTTCTCACAACCTCAGCAGAAAAGAAACTGACCTCACATCCACCCGTGATTCACAGACGAAGAGCAAGTTCCAAGAAAGAGAAAAGAACTGAGCCAGCTCAAACTCACATAATAAGGCACTTAGGGAAGGACCTGAGACTCAAATCAAGGTCTCCAAAGGTCCATGCCTCTGTCCTTCCCACAAGGCCGCTACAGCTAGCCAACAATTCTGGCATACGGTCACAGTCATGCCACACGAAGCTTCAGTCAAATAACAATGTTACCCCACTCTTGATGCTGTCTCACAGAGAACCAAATTAATTACTCAAGACAGTTATAAGCCCAGCAACCTGATTCACGCAATTTACAACACTATAGAGCTGGCTCAACCCTACACTGGGTCCTTAAAATCTGATGTGGTTCGTGTGACCACCCTGCTTTACTGTCTACAGAGATCAAGACTAAGGGTCAAGAAAGAGTCAAACAAGCTGGCTGTTCCTTTAAAGAAAGTAAAAATAAATAGGCAACGAGAATGATATATATATATAGAGAGAGAGAGAGAGCGGGGGGATTGGTTTAGGATATGAGTTCCACTAGCTTTTAGAGAAATGAGGACTTGAACTGAGATTCTGGACATGTAACCCACTAGTCATTTTATTTCACGAGAACATATTTATTTCATTAGAACTGTGTGTGTCGATTCAGTATAGAACATCTTAGCCCTGCCCGTACATGAACCACATCTTAAAAAGCCCAGTCTTGGAACATTGAACACACAACAGATATTCAAAAAGTCCTATTCATTGACTCAACCAACCACTCGCTCTTTCTGGAAGATCGGCGCTGGTGAGTCTATGCCATCGCTTTGCCTCTCCCCCCACACCAACGCCCAAGGATTTCTGGGGGGTTTGCCATATTTGAATCATGTGTTTGCCTTCTGGGCTGACACAAAGTCCACAGGTAAAAAAATATCCACATCACCATCTCCTTTTGAACTATTCGTAGGCTTGCAAATCAAGCACGATTTACATGCCAACCTTTATCTTGACAGACAGCAAATATTTCTTCTTTAAATCCTGGAAGAGAGACAGTACTCAGCTAGGTTCAGTTTAAATAGTGCTGGCAAGGTTGAAAATACATTGAAATGAAATCAGAATCTTCAGAGAAACCTGTCTAATTTTAAACTTGCCGGATTTTAACAATCATAAGGATCGTATCATTTTCCTGCAATTGTGTTGTGTGTACAGCATCTAAACCCAATTTGGCACACGAGTGAGAATTAGGGCAAAACCAACACCTACCCCGGGAAGCTCTGAAGATACAACTAAACAAATTTTTCAATCTCCAGGTAGTTGGTAAGAAATTTCCAACTTGCTTGGTACCGAGGTGTGCTCAACCTGCTTGGCTGTTACCGATCCTGGAGGATTCGAGAAAAACCTGAATATCGCACACGAGTGGCAACTGCAGGAATGCCTGCAATCAGAAAAGACTGGCATCCTCGTTGCTTTCTAGAGGAGTCTGAGATGTGTTTAGTTGCTTTTTGAGTGGTCTTTAAAAGCTTGTGGATTTTGTTTCTGCAGTTTATCCTTTGGGGCTGTGTCTCAGGCTCGTGGCTAGTCTACACAGAAGGCAAATGACAATCTAACCACAAACTAGCCGCTTCTCTTTACTTCTTCTATGTAGCTGAAAGCCCGCCCAACAATCTGTGCTCTCTGAATCCCCGGTGACGGGGTTGGTTCCAGGTACAAATCCAGGCAGAGTCCACGCTAAAGAAAAAGGAAGGGACAAGCCAAGGGCAACAGGTATCCCCAGGCCTCTGCCAAGGGGCCAGCAATCACATCACAACAGGGAAGTATCGGCATCGCCAGGCGGGAGTCCCACATCCCCAACTATAAGGTGACAGGGACGATTTCAAAAAGTAACTGTAGAGACGAGAAAACTAAAATTAGAGCTTGAGGCATAGATTCTGGAAAAGAGCCTGCCATGTTCTGCAGGCAAGGATGCTAATAAGGCGATAGAGAAGACGTTTGGGGAAATGACATGTGGTCTTAGCCTCCGATTCCCAACATCTATTTTGCATATCTATTTTCTACTCCAAGCCTGTAGTAGAGACATTAAGTCTTTCTTCTACACATACACTAAAGATGGCAACGATAAGTGGCAGGCAGAATCCCCACAGTGTTCCTAATTAAGGACCCAAGGACATCTTATAGTTTCAGAGTAGCCACCCCATAGCTTATCTATTGATTGATAATTGAGGGTGCTCATCCTAATTGCCTGAGTGCTTCTTAAATAGCTCGATGCCCTGAGCCACGGGGCGCCCTGTGGTAATGATGTGTTAATGGTCAGAATTTGCACAGTCTACATTTTAACTCATCCAAAGTACAATACTTGACCCAACAGATCTCCATCCTCAACCTGCAAAATATTACATAACTACCTTGAAACAAAGTCTTAGCAACAAGAGAGACAAACTCAGGTATTATGTAAGTTACTATCAAAAATATAAAACAGAGTTGAGGGTGAAGCTCAGTGGTACAGCACACGCTTAGTATGTGTGAGGCCCTGGGTTCAATCCTAGCACACACACACACACACATACCCCCCAAAATGGAAAGAGAGAGAGAGAGAGAGAGAGAGAGAAAGAGAGAGAGAGATCCCATTCAGTGAATTAAAATTCTCTTGGAAGTCAATGAAGATAATTTGTTGAGGATCTATGTAGTATGTTTGCTGCTAAAACTATAAATACGGTAAATAATACATGTTTACCCTCCAAGATCCACAGTTTAATTAATAAGGACCAGTGTCAGACTATGAGTTCAAAGAACACTAAATGCTGTGTTGGTAGGAGCTTTATCTCATAACCGTGATGTTCTGGTGTGAGGACTGGAGTATGATAAATCTTATTTTACAGAGAAACAAAAATGAGACGAGATACCCAAGTCAGTTAGTCCTTCTGAGTTTCTACTTTGTTGCCAATAAACTGAAATTAAAGCATGCCATCACAAGCTTTAAGGGAAAGAACGCATATTAAAAGTCCTTCGTACAACTGCAAAGTGCCTCATGAGCGTCACTTATGGATGTGAATAGGTGGCGAATTCAGAAACCCAATATTAGCAAACGCGATAACTCATTGGTCATTTAGGGAGTTGGTACCTCACAAGCTCAAAGAAATTAGAAGACGGGGATAACAGACTGGTAAGTAACTCACCGGACACCCCAGGACTCATTACTGAGGCTAATAAGCCTCCTAATAACCCCCTAAATCAGACAATAAGTTACTGACTCGGTAGCTAGTGAGTCGGAACCGCTTTTAGAGTACACACATCATTGGAGTTCAAATGTTCTCCCACACAAACCAAAGAAACCCAAGGGGAAATGAAAAGAAGGCTCATTATTGCTATAGAACATTAAGTGCCTCTTTTGCGATTCCTAATCAGGTAAGATTTTATATGCTAGCTTCCTGAGTAACCTACTGGAATGTGGAAGGGTGAATGAAGAAGAAGGATACAGCATTGGGCATTGACAGCTCTCGAATCTGTTCACGTACCCCTGGACCAGAATCTCCGTGGGGCCAAGTCAGTATGCTACTTATATCCCCTGCGTTTAACAACATGCCTGGGGCAATGTGGTGGCAACTCGTAAGGCATCGTCAACTAAATAAACTGAATTTCCTTTAATGTATAAGAATCTGTACACCCAGATAGAGAAAGCCATCTGCCCAAAGTTAGACCATCAGAGCCGGGTTCAGAACCTGGGTCTCCTAGACCCCATGCCCTTACTACCATATTCTATGTCACATATTGTACCACAATGGTTTCTATGCTTTTAGTTGTTTAATCACAAAGTAACTCTTCTTAAAATCATGTTGCTGGTTTGCTAAATTAAGAATGATGTAGAAAATTCTGTTCTCCCTTGCAGGTTGAACTATCTGAGCTTTGAAGAAATAAATGTTCTGTCTCTTCAATATGTTGGTTCATGTCCTGGGCTGGCATCTGATGACCAGAACAGAGAACTGAACTTTCATAGCAGAACATATGTGAGTCCCTATTGAGAAAGAGGGTCAGGTTACTGTTTTCTATGTTCTGGATTCACACCAATGTTTCTACATGCCCTTCCAGTAGCCAAGACTCCTTTGACTACTCCTAATTTATAATCTTCTGGGTGCACGTCAAACTCAGGTGATTCCATTTAACATATAAAATCTGAGTCCCTACTATGTAGGCTAAAATCTTCTACCTACTAAAGGTACCACAGTGACTGCAGGAATGTTAGAGGCTCAGTCTAGACCCACAAGATATTACTCTTTTAGTGGAAATAGGAAGGCGCGTTCTGCAAGATCTTGGATTGCTTCTTTTACATTTGTAGCACGAGGCACAAGAAGCCCCTACTAGGCACTCAAGAAATAAATTTCTTTAGACTCCACACACAGAAATCACAAAATGGACTGCAAGAAACACATCATGTTCCAGATAAATACTTAAGTTGTAGAAATGTTAAATATAGATTTGACATGGAGGATATGCCGAATGAATTTTAAAAAGCAAAGGGCAGAAATATAACAGCGGAAGCCATTCTCATTCTGTTAAGATGCATCTTGATTTAAGTAACCTAATATCATCACATTATCATAAGCTAACAGTGGGATTGTGTCGGGAGTTCAAAATGAACTTAGAGAATAAATGTTTAAAGACAATCAGGGGCTGCAAGGAAATGACTTGAATGAGATCAGAGGTATTTAAAAAGTGAGTCTGTGCTCTCATCTAACCATAAAGAAGAGAATTTCATTACCCTTTTTTTTTTTCAAACCTTCCGAAAGCAACCAGAGGCCTGGAACACATCCACCTATCTGTAACCTCTACAGTGATCAATTAGATGACATCCAATCTCCCCTTGAGAAGTGACTAGAGTCATGTCCTTCTCAGTTTCTATCAGTTTCCTAAAAATTAAAAATAGTGTTCATTCAATTTTAAAGTGCACACAAATGACCATCAGATCGTGTTATAAGCCAGGCTTGAGTGACCAAGGCTGGGGTAGACAAATGTTTCTTCATTTCAAACAAACTCCCAAGTGGTGTTCACACTGTGTGAACCACACACCGGTAGCAAACTGGTGGTCCCCACTGGCGATCCATTAACATCACGTAGAGGAGCTGTTCAAAAGTATCAATGCCCAGATCCCACAATAGAACCAATACAGCTTCTGGAGGTGTGGTCCAAGCATCCTTACATTGAAAAAAGCTCTACAGGTGTTTGTACAGGCAATATGCCAATGTGGGGTTGGAAGCCGAGCTAAACAAAGGCCTGATACAAGCTTGAGAGGGACAAAGAGAGAAAAGAAAGTGACTGTTCCCTCACGCTAAGTCAATGCTTCTTAAGCTTTTATGTACATACACTTTAGGTAGAGATTTGGTTGATACCTGGATTCTGATTCAAGAGATCTAGAGGAAAGATCAAAAGTCTGCATTTCTGGAAAAAAAAAACTTACTCTAAAAACTACATTTTGATTTATCAAGACTCTTAAATATTAAGTGGCTTTCATATGTGCCATGTCTGGGTACATTTCAAATACCTGCTGGAGATGTAGCCCAGCAATAGAGCACTTGCCTAGCAAGTGCAGGGCCTGGAGTGCAGTCTCTAGTACTTCAAAGTAAATATATAGTTTAACTAATTAAACAAAATTTGAACGTACCCATTCCTTTCTTCCATTCCAATATTCTAATTTAACTGGTAAGCAGAGGTCAAGGATGTTTTAAAAAGCAAACCACGTGATTCTAATGGGCACCAATTTTTAGGAACCACTGATATAAACACTTTAAGAGATTTAAGAATTTCACAATCTTGGGACCTGCAGTATACAAACTCAGTCAAAACTGCTCAAGCCATGTGCCAACCCAAATCCTTGAGACAATATTGCTTACCGTGGGGCATAAAGATCACTGAAATATTCCCCTCTCCTCACACTGGATAGTAGGAGGTGATCTAAAGTAACAAATAATGGGGGGGGGGGGACCCAGAAGTGATCTGAAGGGCTTCTTCCAATGCTGATGACTGGATCCCTGACTCTAGAGGACATTCGAAGTTTTCCTGGGATGGAGAACTCTTGACCCCTCAACTGAATCATGCAGTGACTCTTTTGCTTTCCAAAGCAAGAGGTTCTGAGAGGAAAAGCAATTAATACGTGCTTACGTATACGGCTACTTTCCCAGAATTGTACTGTAGTCTTTTGGGGCAAGAACTTGGTACATAACTGCAGAAAATACGAAAGCTGCAAAAACTAGAACAAAATACAGACGTAAACTTCTTAATACACTTTTCCCCCTCTAGAGCAAAATGTTCAGGTTAGCTCCAATTTTTAGCCTTGTCATTTGCGTCAACTCAGTGAGGCCAGTGCATAAGTAATTAGGCATTTTTAATGTGATTGCTAATTAGCTAACACAGCTTTGTGAAGCAAGCCCAGAGGTGAACGTGCAGGAAGAGTTTCACCCTATCGTTTGTCCCTGGCCATTATGAGCACTGGGCAAAATGACACCGTCTTGGCTTGTGGCAAAAATCTTACTTGCTTTTGGGTCAGAGCTGTGATTCACTGTTGTACTGCTGCCTGGATTGAAATAAAAATGTTGGCCTCTTTCTTTTCAGATCTGTTTCTGAGATTCCTTCTCCACTCTGAACTCCCAAGATGGGCACAGAGTAGCTGGAAGTCCACTGTTAGCCACCTGGGAGGTGAGCCACCTGGAACTGCGAGTGAGTAGCACGGGGAAAGTCTTAGGGGCCATGAAAGAAAATAAAAGGCTACCGCTGAGAATCGTGAGTGCATATAAAGGAGGCAAAAATATTAGCTGGAACTCTTGTGAAACAACCAAATGCCAATACCCTCAACCAGGAATCATCTAAGCACAGTATTAGAGCAAAATGATATTGACTCTTTCTTTTGTGAACTTTGCATTCTAGAAATGCTAAGCAACTAAAATATTATGAATCTTTGAGTTAAGGAAGATTGGCTTATCATTCTAAAATGGATCCTGTAATAGAGTTAATCACGTCCCATGTCTGTAGACATGGATTCCCTCATGTATGTACCTCACTGTCAGACACGGAAATGATCAGCGATATACCACAAGAATTATGCTTTTAAGCTAAAAAAAAATTCCGCGCTGGTCTTAATCAACATCAATTCAGTTCTTTTTACCACTGAGCACATTAAGCTAGGTTTAAATACTTTAAACCTACTGATTAGATACTCAAAACACCTTGATAACATACAGCTGCTGTCATCCAGCACTCTCTAGTTTTACAAATGAGCCCAGAAATAAGTAACTCGCCACCACTCTCTGATCCTAACTACCATGCCACAGTGAGTGACATTCCTGGTTAAAAATAAAACCCCGTTTCAAATATAGCTTCTCGAGTTCTGGGTAATGAATCTAGTTTCATAAAAGTTGGCATCATTTCTTGCGATTTCACCATAATCAAATATATCCAGTATTCCTCCTGGATATCTGACCACGTCACTCAAGGCTCTCCTGGCCTGGTGGGCATTCTGAGAAGGGCAAGGAGTGAGGAGGGGCAGGAGACCTGCAGGGATGGGGTTAAACCCAGAGGACAGCCAAGCTCACAGAAGAAACAGTCATTCTGCCTATGTGTGTCCAATCTGTGATCCAGGCTTGGCAGTTCACCGACCCGTTGGTGTGGGTGCATTAGGGAGAATGCTTAGCAAGGGGATGGGAATCTCTACCTGCCCAGAACTAAGTGCATGCATCGTGTTTGGGAGCCAAGCAGGACTCTGACACGCTGGTCTCCTAGAGGTCAGTTCTAACGCACGCTCTTTCAAATAGAACCATTTTTTTTTTCCCTGCTGAGACATATTCGAAATGCAGTAGGATGTGGTCATACACACCCAGAAATACCATGTTCGTGGGTTGGGGGGGTGGAGGAATTCAAACCTTTTTGTTTTTTAAAGCCAGGCACTGTGGGGCATCGGATATCGTCCATGATCCTCAAACAAATCACGGGAAATGTTTGCTTGAGCCCACCCACGAGACAGAAAAGAAATTGCTTTCCAACACATTTCCCCTCCCCCTCCATTTTGGGAGGGACTCTTCCCTCGCCACCAACAACCCTTCCCCCCTCCCGCCCCCCATAAAAAAACTCATCACACTTCACTACGCAACTAATGGAGTGTTAAACGCCGTCCTCCAAGCTGTGGGAGTTAAAAAAAAAGAAAAAAAGAAGTGGTCTTCCTGCCACAGTTCCCGGAGGTGCTGCGACGGGGAAGCGTCTCCTTCTCCGATCGACCTGGTAGGAGGCTCGCTCGCCTCGCGAGTACTGCAGTCCCCTCGCCGAGGACCGCCCCGGCCGCGCGCACGGGCCCCGCCAAGTCCCCCGGAGGGGACGGCCACATACCTTTGCTCTCCATTTTGGTCCCCTCCGAGCGCTGGGAACTTCAATCGAAGTTGGCCGGGAGATGTGGGCCCGCTTCGGATTCCCGACCCCGGGAAGCCAATCTGACGATTTCGCCCGGACTGCCTTCCTTCCCTTCGGGCTTCCTGAAAGACGGGATTTCTTAAACCCTACAGCTGCAATCAGCCACCCCGAAAAAACCACTCAGCAGGCGCAGCCGACTGCCTCTCCCGGGGACTCGCCGGCGACGCACGTCGGCCGCTGAAACGTGCACGGTGCGCGCTGGCCGCGGGCTCCTCTCGCCATTTATTTACCTGGGTCCGGACGCGGCGGGCGGGCGCTGTCCCCGGAGCGTGGTGCTGCTGCAGGTGTAGTGACAGATCATCCCACTCCGCTCCTGGATGGACAGCGGATTTGCATGGGCGCCGGCACGCATGCGCAGGGCGCCCCCTCCGGCGACGCCGCCTCCCGCTCCCCGCCCCCCGCCGCTCCGCTCCCCAATACGGTCCTCCCCGATCCCAGCCGAGGAGCTGGCCGGCTTTCGGTCACGGGCAAGCGCTGCCAGCGGTAAACGCCGGACCGGATTTTCCTCTGCAAACTGGCAGACGGATCGGACGGTCGCAGGCGATCTTCCGGGACCGAGAGGGGCGGCGGGGTCTCGCAGCTGCGGGCGGCGGGCACTGGGGAGGCGCGACCTGCCTGTCCTGCTGGGTGGTCACGACGTGGGGCTCTCTTCCGAGTGACTGCGGTAACTTTCCAGGTGTCTGCCTACCGCCCGCCCCCGCCTCCTTAACCCACCGACTTCCCAGTGCTGCTTGTTTTGTTGATTGTGCCGGGGGGCGGCCGAGTGGCCGCAGTCCCCTCCCTCGTTGTCAAAAGTCAGTGTTCTCCCTGCTCTCTCTCGCGCCCGGCCTGCCTGACACCGCCTCGGCCTCCACCTCCCAGCTGTTTCCGAAGCAGGCTCCCAGGCTTCTGAAGTTCCCCCCAAATAGAGCCAACCCGGGACGTGGGGACTTGGCTCTGTGTGGCTTCTTTCCAATGTCTACCGAGAAGCAGAGCTCACAAAGGTGGGAGGTGACCCCTTACTGATACTAAGCACCTCAAAACTGAGTATGGAATATTGATGAAATAGTTTTCTTATTGGAGATTGTAGAGAAAAATGCAAAACCCGACAATCCCTTGATGGGCCACTTTCGTATCGGAAGGTTTAAAAGCCCACGCTATATTTAATCTGTATACAAAATGTTTTAATAGAGACATCTGTGATGTTATTTACTACATTTATTTATTCATTCATTTATTTACTTTTTTTTTTTTTTTTGCAATGCCAGTACATTCCCAACCACTACCCCACTTTGTATTTCTAATTTTGAGCAGGGTTTTCCTAAGTCACTTAGTTATGTGAGCTTGGCTAGATCATCCTGCCTCAGCATCCTAGAGTGCTGAGATCACAGGTCTATGCCATCACACCAGGCTATCTTAATTTTTTCCAATTTTCAAAACTCCCTAAGAAGATATTTACTTCTGAAGAAGAACAATCTTCTTCTCAGGCATAAAACTAAATCCAGAACGCATATTTACGTGGAGTGGATAAGTAAAGGGATGTATAGATGAATCTCACCCGCCACATTACACAAAGATTCTTCCATGGTAGATTTCTATTGCCAATTTCCAAAACATTGGTATACAATAAAATGTACTCCCAATAAGATTGACCATGATTTAATCTTTGGCGATTTACCCTGTATCTTGGGATTTTCCAACATCTTTGGGCCATGCTATAAATGTTAATCATGATGGTTCAACCAGATATGGACATTTATTAGAGAAAGGCTTGCATTAATGAACTGCCATGGCTTACCAAAGCCACATGTATTCAGCATTAGGAAATAAAAACACTCAACTATGGGATTACAGAGGCCACAGCCTAGGTAGTCTACGTATCTTCCGGCTCTCTGAATTTATAATCAGGTAAATATTTTCACAAATCACAAAGCTTAGAATATCTTTTTTGATGTTTAATAAATGTAGAAAGTAGGGTCAGAGTGGGAGTAGAGTTCTCCCTTAAAAGAAATAGCCTATTTCGTTGGCATACACAATTTCTACGTCAAATACTACATTGTATGACTTACTCTCTCTCAAGACACTAGAAGAAGAAATACCTTTTGAGTTCATCCATACTCAATATTTATAATTCTTTGGGTGAAGAAATTAAAAGAAAGGTTACTTGATGAAAATGAAAGAGTGGAGCAAAGCCAGGCTCAGAACATGAAGGTCCTGCCCTGACGACACAGGCGACCCACCGTCTCCTGGACAGGTTCTCACATAACCCCTGACCTTCTGTCTACACTAAATGAAAACAGAAGATCCTCCCAGTTCATGAATTTCATTTTTATTGAAGAAGTTAACAACCTAGATGCTATATTTAGTGGAAAATAAATCAAATTTAATACAAAATCTGTGATTTGACATTCTAGGCCTCTACATCCTTTTCCAAACTTTGCTGCTAGACAATAGTCTCTATTGTCATAAATCCTAAGCCAATAGTGAGAGCAACTCAACGCTGCCACTGAGTATTCCTTGTAAAATGGGAAAGAGTCAACTCCCAATCGCCCCTGAGGGTGTCAACTCCAAACTGTCAGAATGTAAGCATCTCAAGAACAAGGAAGATATCAACTCTGTTTTCTCTTGTATCTGGAAGTGTTCTATCTCTGCTTCTAGAAGAATGTGTGGTATGAAGAGGTTTTACTTAGTAGCTAAGGAGGAAATGAACGGGTTTATTGAGATACAACTTCTCCCATGGCAACAAAGGCCTTTCCCGTGGCCACTAAAAGGCATCAAATGTCTATTCAGAGGCGCAAACCAGGTCATAAGTGACTTGAGAAAGGCAGCAAGATCGCGTGAAGCTGGGAATCAGTTAATTGTTGTGCTCATTGTTTACTCTGAGGCAAAGAGCATATATAGCCAAGCCTAGGTTCAAGCATGTCTAAAAGAGAGCTCAGATCTCCCTCTTAAGCAAGCAATGCCTTCCTTAAAAAATAAAAAGCTTAGGATCCTAAAATAATTAATTTATCACAGAACAATAACAGGTTAGGTAGGTGAAGAAAGTTTTGAAACTTTCAGAATATGATAGGTTAGAATAATAGAGCTGGGCTGGAAGACTAGCACAGCAGTTAAAGTGATTGCCTAGCATACACAAGGCCCTGAGTTTGATTTCCCAGCACCACAAAAACTGGGCGTGGTAGCCCACACCTGTAATTTCAGCACTGGGGAGGCTGAAGCAAAAGGATTGCTTTGAGTTTGAAGCCAGTCTGGGCTACATAGCGAATTCAGGACCAGCCTGAACTACAGAGTGAGACCCTGCCTCAAAAAAGAAAAGAATAGAGTCATGTGACAGTTCAGTAAGGCAGTGGTCTCCAACCTTTTTGACATCAGGGACTGGTTCCATTAAATTTTGTAGCTCTGTGTTCAGCACCCCAGGCAAGCTGGGGGGAAATGTGAACTCTAAAGGGCTTGGGTGGCCTCATTCCTACAGCATTGCCTCGGGGCTGTCTCTGCTCACAATCTGCAGCCTTCCTCGTTGCATAATCCATGTTTCTGGCATCTCCAAGTTCCCAGCGTGTCCACTACACCTTAGGCTTCTTCTTCACAATTTTATGCACTTCCCTCCCCGAAGAACACCGTATGGTCTCCAAGGCTTTCTTTTGGAATTGGGTGGAAGCCTTTGTGAGCCCACAGCTTTGCATCCTGCCTTCCTGAAAAGCCAGAGTCACTTGGATGTCACCAAGGTTTGCCACTGGCTTGAGCAGTAACCTGGCCCCCTTGGTCAATCACTACCGATGTCTCTGAGTTCTTAGATGGTTGAACTCCAGCAAACATTTTTCTCCTTTGACCCTACAGGATGATCTGGGTTATTATTCTCAGAACAGGACCCTTCGCCTTTGCACCCTTTAATTAGCAAAGGGTGGAGTCTTGTTGACTCCTAACACATCCTCGTGGTATCTTCATCACCCTCTTGATTGCTACTCATCCTCATACTTGGCTTTTTTTTAATGTTAATCTCTTTCACAACCACATGTGCTGTTTTCTCCTGCTTCTCAGTATAAAGCTGGCTAAAAGCCACATGTACCCATGTAGCAGCCTGAACACTGGGTCGTTTTGAAATTTCTTCCACCATATTAAGTAGTCTACCACCCTTAATCTTAGTTTTAGTCAAACTCTCTGGACAAGGGCAAAATACACTTTTTTTTACCAGACATATTATGCATGGTTTATGTACCAGTTTTCCATTAAGTCCTCTGTCCTTTCTAAAACTTTTAGAGCCTAGCCTTTACAATCTACTCTTTTTCTGAGCTCTGACCAGAATCTTCCATCAAGTTCACTTCAGAGTATTCTAAGGCTTTTCTATCTAGAATCTTCAAACCTATCCAAACTCCTCCCACAGGCCAGTTTCAAGGACTTCTGAACCATATTGTTGGATAAAGTCACAGTAATGACCCCAATTCTATGGTACAAATTTCTTAGTTATTTTCTTATCATTGAAACAGAATACTCTATATCCACAATCTAAGAGAGGAAAGATTTATTTTAGTTTACAGTTTGATAAGATCACAGTCCCTACATGGGCAGCTGTCGATGACAGAAGCACATGGCAGGAGGACAAGCAGGAGATGGGCTGTTCACAGCATGGTAGACACAAAGCCAAAGTCAGAGAGGAAGGGTGCCACTACCCTTCCAGGTCCTGCCCAATGACCCCCATTCTAGAGCAAGCACCAGTGTTCCAGCCCCTTTGACCAGGCTCCACCTCTCAACAGTACAGAAGCATGTTAACAACATACAGGCAGACTCTCCAGGTCCAAGCTACCACTACATTTTAGTTTTTCGTTCTTCTCACAAATGGGAGTGAAAGAACGCTCTTCCTAAGAAGAACCTGACAAGTGAGAATTATAGCAGAACGGTCCAGGTTGTGGATGAGAAATCGAGTAATTGTCCATGAGCGATGGAAAAGGACAGGAGGTGCAGGTCATCTCATACCATGGAACCACCTGTTCACTTTGTTTAACAGTGATCTCTCTTGGGGCCAGTAAGAGCCCGAAGAGACTTACAGAGCATGGTAATGATGCACAGGCAAGGCGTCTGGAAGGCAACCGACGAACATTTTTGACATTTCTTGTTAAGGACTGTGTCCACTTGACAGCATTACAGATTTATACACAAGCTATCAACTGACAATTTCAGGGCCCATCTGTTACACTGGCATAATGCCCACTGACATGGGGTATGCCAAGCTTATTAATGTTCAGGTCTCAAGTTGACAAAGGTTGAAATAATCAGCCCAAAGAGGATACTGCGAAATAACACTTTTCAGCTGATGGTCCTGTTCACTTGGCTAAGAAATAACCTGGCAAACCGGTACACAAAAGTAACTTCTCAGATCTAATTTAGGATCATTATGAAGACCAATTCCACAACCTAAGTTCTGAACAGACCAAATGCACATCACCTTTTTGTTTGTCAATCTGTGGCAAAAAAAAAAGAAAAACACTGTTTCTGAACAATGAATAAATCCATCTCCCTACCTTATGTTGCTCCCCATCACAGATTCTAAATACAAGGATTTTTTTGATATGAGTAGATAATGAATAATAGTCCTAAAAGAGTGAATACATGTAACCAAAGTCTGCCATTCAGTTACTAAGCTTTTATTGAGAACCTTCTACTGATATGTGAGGCAAGAGTCAACTAATAGAGCGCACCATTGGTCTATGGAGCCAGTGTTTACATTGTAGCTTCGAAGCTGAAAAGTAAATCCACAAACCTTGTGGTGTGAACTCGTATGAGATAAAAGGGGAAAATGAAGGTAAGAAATGGAGGGGAAAACACTTTGCCAAGTTAAGTGAGAAGTCAGAAACGAGATTAGGAGTTCACTTTGCTGATGGGCCTTTCATCACATCCTGCCTGAACGATGTGACCATGCCCACGTACCCTCTCAGTGGAGAATTTACCCTATTTGTACTGTACCATACATCATCATTACAGAAAAACTCTATTCATTTCTCTTAGCGCATACAGTCAGAAGCTCTTGTCCAAGGGCTGGAAAATGAAGCAGCAGCAACAAACAACCTCCATTATATGTTTTACGTGGTGCCTTCTTGTTGGGGTACCAGCGTGTCATCTGTGTGATAAGTGCATGTCCTCTTACTGGGTGAAAATCTTTTGGTTCGTGTTCATACTCAAATCCCAACTCACACAGCGCCGCGTCTACCTGGGCAAAGTGCACTGTAGAAATGAAGCAATTAGCTAAGTTGTTGGTGCCAAAGAAACCTGCTATTAAAAAGGGAAGGAAAGATTAATGAGTAATTTCAGCCAACTGAAATTAAATAACAGCTGAAGAATGCAGTCGCATAATGGAGCTCACATGTCTATTAACACAAGGGCGTTACTAGCTGGGACTTGGAAGTTTGTGACCAGTGAGTGACAACACTGCCACTTGACAATTTATCCAAATAAATATAAATGAAGTTTTATATTTACAATTATTTAAAAAGCACTTGTCTTTTCAAAAATTATTTTTTGAACTTCATACATTGCCTGTCTTTTTCTTTAATCATTTGTCCCAGTGAGATAATTCAAACAGAATGTTAAGGAACCAAAGACACTTGCTGTTAGAGGTAGCCGTCAATTGTTTCTGTGCACAGAGGGCTCCTGTACACTGATTTCTAAGTCCTGGGGGGCACACCGTGAGGCTGATGTTCCCAGGCACTTTCCAGTCACCTAAATTGCCATGACTGAAAATGCCAGATGAAAATGGCACTATTTTAAATTTATGCCTACATGTTATGACTGAAAAGAATCTTTTTTCAGCTTACCTAATCCCACCCAAATGCACAAAATAAATATTTTTCTTCTCTCAGAGTTGCAACTCCTTGATCATTAACAGGTACTTCTAAAAAGGATGTTGGAAAAGGTTGAGATAACATTTCAACTTCTGCCTTGGTAAAACAATAGACATAAACAGGACAGTCTTTCAGGAATCTACCAGCTCTTAACAAACAAAAGCTCTGTATTGCACCACAACACAGGACTATTGCATTCCTTTGTCATCAAAAAGTCCCCTTGAGCTCTTCAAGTTCATCTCCTTCAGTTATGATAAATGAGGAGGAGGCAGTTGGGTCTGAACTTGGAATCACTTTATTCCAAAGGCAATGCTTGTCACCATTGTCTTAGACTGTCTCTTGACTACCTGGCTATTCCATATGTTGATCAAATACAAAATACTTGAGTACAGAGTAGAAAATAGGTTGTGAAATATCATATCTCTAGGCCCGATCAGTGGTACTTAACTCCTGAACAAAGAAATACAAGCCCATTGAAGTGATCTCCATCCACCTGCCTCACTGTCTCCTCCTTTATGTCTTTGTATGTTTTTTTATTTCCATCACCTATATCATGTCAACAACATGAGATACAGATGACTCAAGGTTGTGATAAAGAAAGAAGGACAAATCTTCTCAAAAAGCTACAGAATTGGATGAAAGCTTTGAGCTCGCTCTCTTTCTCAGCCGAAGAAGGTTTCACTTGTCCTTTAAACCCTGGTTAAGGCATTTCCTGAGACACCTTCTCTTAGTCTTTGTGACCTTTAGAGGGATTACGTCATCTTGGTAGGATGAGGAAACGCCCAGGGTAGAGATTTCAGGAGTGTGTGATTGACTTGTGGGCCGGCAAATGAGAGGAGAAAACCCATCCTGGGTGTGGGCAGCCCCACCCATAGGGTGGAAGCTTGAAGTGAATTAAAAAAAGGAAGAAGAAGAGTCAGCACAGCTTCTTGTCCTGGAGAACTTCGTGCCTTCTCCTTGGTCCCCAGGCACTCACTCACTATTGTCTCTGCATGGCGGGCGCAGCTCTGCTCCTGCCTTCTGGTTTTCTTCACCCTTGCCATCGGGTGTCACCCGGAAGCACAAGCCCACACCAGCTTCCTACAGTCCTAGACTAGCGATCTGTGATCTCATATCTGAGATGCCACTGGATCTCCCATTTCTCACTTCCCTGCATCTAGAAGCACGAGAAACAAATGTTCATTGTTCCTAAGCCAGCCGGTCTATTTTTGGGACTGGTAACTAACCTCTTCTAGCAGCCTGAATGTATTGAGGCAGGTGGGCTACTCCTACCCTGCAGCATAGTATCCAGAATATTGAAACCACAGAGAAACTATATTCCGAATTCAATAATGAATCGAGATCCACACTGCTCTTAAACCTTTAAAGCCAGACAATGCATTCATTTACTGGACAGCAGAAGTGGGTAAAACTGAACCGTCGATACCTACATGTGTTGTGTAGGATCTGCATCCGGGGCCCTCCGTGTTTTTCACGAGCCTAATTTGTTCTTGTTCTCGCCCTGCATCTCCAGAAGAAGCAAAGATCTTTACTTCGGGTTTCTTAGACCTGTGCTTTTTACACTCATTCCTTTCTTTCCTCCCCAGCCGTGGATTTTTCCACCCCCAAATGCTTCCTTACTACCCCTGTCACCAATACATACACGCATCATCCTCATTGCCAACCTCTCTACTCAACCATTATCCTGACTGGGTTAAGGGAAAGGGAGTAATTTGGACAAAGAAATGCATGATTGCTAGTTTTCTGTTGGCTTTCTTTTCTAGATTGGATTTTAGTGTCTAGCTGGATGCTCCTATTAAAAGTACCTTATTTCTGGCTTTTCTTCCTGCACACCTTCCCCCATAAAGGATATGTTCATTTCCACAGTAAATACAGCAAGCATCTATCAGGAATGTCCTTAAACTACAAAGAGACACTCTACTTTTCTAATAATGGATGTGGTCTTTTTCTCAACTGGGCATTAAGTGTGTTCAAGACACACACTTCAAAAGATGATGTATTCTTGCAGGATACATTACTGCGCGCTTGTAAGCCCTGCGTTCATGTGGATGGGCACGCCAAACCATTTGCTATTATTATGTTCAGTATTATTTGCTCCGGGTAATAATGTCAAAGGACTAATGTCTTGTAAGTACAGAAAGTAGGCCCTTTGGGGCACCTCAAATAGAAAAGGGAAATTGCCAACAGGAACGGTGGAATGGTGCAATCAGGCTTTGTTTCTTCTTTGTTTTTTATTATTAATTTTTTTGAGACAAGGTCTTGCTCAGTAGCCCAGGCTGGCCATGGACTCACGGCAATCCCCTTGCCTCAGCCTCCAAAGTGCTGAAATTACAGTCACGTGCCACCACACCCTGCTTCTGTGGTGCTGGGGAATCTAACTTAGGTACTTAGCGCTTACCTTAGCACTTGCTATATAAGCACTTTAACCACTGAGCCATTCCTCCAGCCCCTGGGTGTGTTTTTTAAAAAGGATTTTAAAGAAAGAAAGTCATGTAACAAGTATCACTCTGGAATGGCCAATCATGGGTCTCAAGTATCCAAGGAGGAAGGAAAGGGGAGAGCAGGAAAGGAGTGGTTCATTCACCTTGATGTTGAACTAAAAATGAGAATTCAGAAGAGAAATCAACTCTCAGAATTTCAAATCAGTTTATCAAATTAACTTTCCTCAGGGACAATTTGTGGAGCAAACTTAAAATGTCACCATTGTGTCTCTATAATGGTAACAAAATAGTAAAATTGTCAAGAGAATGATTTGCGCTTATAAAGCATAAGAGAGTTTATCAAAGGAGCAACATGATAATTTGAAAATTTGACATCTTTTCTAAGCTGGAAGGGCTGCGTCAGTGTAAAGAACATGATCAGTTCATATTTTTTTCTTTCAGATCTCAATTCTGCACATTAAATTTAATAAACAGGCTGTGCACATAGCTCATTGGTAGAGAACTTACCTAGTATCCATCAAGGCTTGAGTTTAATCTCCAGCACAAAAGGGGGGAAAGGAAGAATTTAACAAACTGAATATCCTAATTATTGTCTAACACAATATTAAGTTCTTTAACTCAACTATCTTGTAATTCCACACAATAACACCATTAAGAAACTGAGTCCCAAAAAAGAGTATCATTTGCCCAAATAATTTGAGCCATTCTGTGAGCCGTGGAGTCAGAAATACAATCAACTGTTACAGAACTCAAATGCTCAGCCCTCTCGTATACTTCATGGTCACACACATGGTGAGACATCTCCCACCATGCATGTTTCAACTTGTGCTACAAGAGCGCAAAAGAAAAGGTGCATGACTTTTCAGGGACACCTGCATTCAGGTGACAAAGCTATTGCTGTCAGGGATTTTCATCAGGATCTGTGGGGCGAGAGTAGAAGGTCCTTGAAAGTGTGGTAAATAGTCTGGTGTTCCTGGAATGAAAAAAGGGTAGACGTTACACGACTGGAGCAGAAGAGATGCAGAGACAGAAGGGCCTTCCTAAATAACTTATCCCCGGTGTGAGGGCCCTTGGCTTGTTTTCCGTTGTACTTATAATTGACTGTTTTGTGAGTCACAGCATAGGCACACGGCTTCAGAGGCTTCAGTCCATGGCTGGCTGGCCCTGTTGCCTTTGGGTCTGTGCAAAGCAGAAGGTCGTGGCCAGGAATGTGTGATGGAATGAAGCTGCTTGCCTCGTGGCATCCAGGAACAAAAGCACGACAGAAGAGGGAGCCAGCGTACCAATGTCCCCCTCTGGTACTCTTCCAGTGACCCCGCTTCCTTCTGCTGTGCCCCACCTCTTGAAGCTTTACCATCTTCCAACAGCACCACAGGCTGGTGACTAAGGCTTCAATACATGGTCATTGGCAGACATCTAAAACCCAAAATGTAACCATCATTTTCTTGTTTACTTATTCTGTCAGAGGATATGTCTTGGCTGCAAAGACTGAGTCTGGCACACATGTTTTTTCCCCAGGTCTTTCTTCCCCAGTCCTGCTCCCTTGAGGATTCAACGTTACTTTCCAGGCTGTTGAGACAGCAAAAAAGAAACTCGAACCAGGTGCAAATTTAGATCCTCCCCTTCTGACCCCTTATACTCAGTAATTTGATTCTGGATTTTTTTTTCTTTCTATCTGCTTGTATATCTGACTTGCTTTCAGATGAGTCTACTTCTCAAATCAGCATGGTTCAAAATCCAAATTCAGACATCACCTTTTCTCCAGCAATGACTTTATGTCTCTTCCCAAATTCCATGAGTCCTTGAACAACCTTCTGAAGAGCAATCCTACCTTTCTTTGGGCTTCTAGGCCCACCGAAGTTACAATGACTCAACTTGTCATGTGCCCTGTCCTAAAATAAGGGCAAGAGAGAGCCTGACACTGAGACTAAATAACACGCACAACTTATTAACCGCTTACTCTAAATATTATGAACTTTATATATGTCATCTTCAAGTTTATGGGCCATTATTTCTAGGAATCCTAAAATTAAACAAGAGAACAAAGCTAACAAAAAACTTAACATGTGTCTGGATTAAGGAATCGTTCATGGAGTGAATTAGAACACTTTCCTCTCACTGCAATTTCAACTCTTTTGAACTCAAACTTTTCTTCTATTTGGATTTTCATGTTATTTTTATAATAACTGTGATACATGGCTTTAATTTGAATGACCATAAAATTTTGGTATAGAAAAAAATTCTGAATATCTATGTTTAGAAAAACTAAAATAGGATAAGTATTCTTAAGTAAAGACTCATTAATCTGAAAAGTATGTTAAGCCTTGGATTAGGGTATCAGAGCACATTGGCAAATACCTCAAGGAATATTGTAAAATTTTATGTCATGGAAAGAGATCTTCACTTTCCTAATTCTTGGGCTATTAACATTGTTAATCTATTGCAGTTTAGTAATCAAATCTAGCTAATCCTTGTTAAAATGAAATGATATATGTTAGATAAGAGTAACTACAGACCAAGGATTTAGGATGTGCTCAGGCCATCATTAAATGCCTCCAGATAGCACTTTCAAAGTCCTAACAGTATTGTTTCTGCAGTTACACAGAAGCTGAGCTGGCTGTCGTGCTGACCCTGGGAAGCTCTTTGCCTCAGCATGTACCTATCGTGCTCTCCATCAGCATCACAGGACCAATCATGGTGCCCAACAAGAGCTTGTACTCCTCTGCCTCTAGGACATTGCTCATCTGCGTGACACACTCCTTTCTCTCCCATCTTTTTTTAATTTCCCTCAAGTTCTTCTTCCTTAACTACAGAATGACCCCAAACCCCAAATGCCAGTTACCAAACACCATAGACAAAAATAAATTAATTAATAAAATCAATACATATTACTGGTTCTACCAGCCCTCCCTTTTTTAACTCTCTGAAGAGAGTGTTTTGAGTAAACAAATTCTGCCATGATTTATTAAACAAATTATCTCTTTTGATCATATCTGTATGTATTTTATTACCCTCTAGTGAACTTTTGAAAGGAAGCAGCCCTGTTATCTCTGTGTCCTTCCCAATGTCCATAATCCCCCAAAATATGTGACCAGTGGGCTGTCCACTCCCCATCACTGAAAGCAGTACACGTTACGTACAGAGTTCTCCCATTCCGGCTAGCACTGCTAGGCCATTGCAATGCTGGGAAGCCCACTTAGGCCCTCTGGTAAGAAATGTGTTTGAGAGGCTTTGAGGCCGAAGGTGGCGACCAGGCCTAGCATTCCTCTGTCACACACTGGGCTGCCTCAGCATCTCCCTGCTGACTCCTGCTCTCTGAGTCATCCCACATGAAAGGGGAGCTTTCATCCCCGTGTCTTCAAAATCTTCCCCTTGGAGGAAAGAGCCTCCGGTTGTCTCTAGAGGATGAAAGTGAAATCATGGCACCATGACTGTATCCACATCCAGGTGTTGGGCTCGGCAAGTGTCAGCTCCTGACAGACTCCAATCTCTCTCAATCAATAGCTACCTTTAAGACTCTCCTTCCCCAAGGTATCTGAAGCTGAGAGGCCTAGGGCGGTTCAGAAACCTAACTCCTTGCAATGCAGGTCACACAAAGTGCCTTTCAGCAACTGACATCATTTTTCAATAAGAGTGGATAACAGCAAAGGCCCATGTTGCTGTGGGTGAAGACGCGGGTCTCCAACCAGAAGCGCTGACCTTCAGTTCATGAAGCAATTCGTGTAAGCACAACATAAGCCACCATCTCCCTGAGCTCTGAAGTACCCCTGACTGGCCCAGCCTATCTAGACACATGGCTTTGAGAAATCTCCTTTCTCATAATGTAAGCACGACAGTGACAATCTGAATGAGCCTCCCACTCGTCTGAAATGCTGCCAGACACGCAGTAGGCACACAGTAACCATGTGCTGGGTGGACCGATACCCGCATGATGGCTCTAGCTTTGAGCAGCTCTCCGTCACAGAAGAAAGGCCGGTTCTGTAAATTAGGTCCTAGAGCTATTCTCATTGATTGGCTGCTATTCAACCTCAAATTGAGTACTGTATTCACTTGCAAATACAGTCTGTACCCTTTACAGGCCCAAGGGAGCTGTAGAGACTGCACTTCTATCTTATGCTAATGACTTTTTAAATAATAATAATAATAATGGCGGTGGTGATAATAACTTCCATTATGGATGACTTTTTTTCAGTTTGCAAAACACTTTCAAACCCATCATTACCCTAAGTCCACCATCCACCCTGTGAAGCAGAGATCATTATCTTCTGGCTGACAAAAATGAACTCAGAAACGGGTGGCATGCTTTGTCTCAAGTTGGAGAGCCACTAAGAAGCAAATCAGGATCTCAAAATTATTGCTACCCAAAAAATAAATGAATAAATAAATAAACAAATACACAATCTTCAGGGAGGTTTTTTTTTTTTTCTGCAATGTGTCACCCATTTCTGGATGTACTACTTCTTAAAGAAACAAGAATTCAACTAAAACCGTACAGTTTTCTTGTGCAAGTCCCAATTATAACTTGAATAAGAACTTTCTCAGTGAATTCTAGTTAAAAACTCTCCAGAACCAGTATAATATCACTTTAAAATCACAGACACAGGATTTTAAATCTCATTTATTCTTACTTTGTACAGACATTTATTGAGCTCTCAATTCATCAGGTCAGGTGTCCTGCTGGAGAGAGGGGACAAGACCCAGAAATGTGTATGTCACTGAAGATCCCTGTTAAATCACAGCACAGGATATGCAATAAACAACTGTATCCTCAGGTAACAATTGTTAAGCCTCATAGACAAGTAAAACAAGGGACTGACAAGTTAGGAAGGGACGCCAGCTTCCAGTCAAGTTCAGGTAAAACTTTGCCACATTTATCTTGGCCTGAAGAAAATACTGGAGAATTGGAATAATCACAAAAAAAGTTGTGAAAGCAAAAGTGTTCTGGATGCCTCGTGTGCAAGAGAAAGTGAGTTTCAGAGATATAGAAAGGAGTCGCCAGAGGCCAGGGGCAGACGACAGAGGGCCTTGAATGCCAGGCTCATGTACCAATGGGAACCTGAGTCCCAGGAAGGCAAAGGCCTCTCTTCCTTCCTTTCGTCCTTGTCTCTTTGGGATTTCTGAAGTTGCATCTGTTACCACAGTCACTTAGGATGATGAGGCAGAGGACTGCAAGTTCAAGGCCAGTCTAGGAAATTTAGTGAGAACTTCCCTGTCTCAAAACTCAAGGTTCAATCCCCAGTACCAGAAAATACATCCATGCATACGTACTTAAATGAACCCCCAATATGATTTAAAAATATTTGGACATGAAAAAGATCACAAGTGTGTTTTCCCCTGGAGTGCCGCTGCATAAGCAATCTCTGAACCTAGGGATGTAGAGAGTCAACGTGAACCCCAGGTGGTGGTGCTGCACCTGTAATACCAGCACCCTGGGAGGCTGGGGCAGGAGGATTGCAAGTTTCTATCCAGCCTGGTCAACTTAGCAAGACACTCTCAAATAAACAATAAAAGAGGGCTGAGACCTAGCACATTGCAAAGGCCTTGAGTCCAATCCCCAGCTGAAAAAAGAGAAAAAACAAACCCAAGGTGGGAATGAGGGAGTCAGATCCTGCTATTGTCCTGTTTTTATGAGACACTAGCTTGCCCTGTGACCTTAACCAAGTGGCTTCCCTCTTCTCTGAACTTATTTAGAATAACAGTCATATAATATTAATACGTAATATTTATTTTTACCTGCCATATACTAACAAGGTTTCTGTTAAGTATCCAAAGTCTTACTAGATGTGAAAGTTGCATCTAAACAGTGAATCACTGAACATAATCACGGTGATCATCTTCTTGTAAGTTCAATTTTAACCACAGAAAAGACCGCAGCAATCATCACTTCCAAGTCTCTTGTTTTCTAAATAAAGACACGGCTCTGGAGAGGGAAAGTCACATGCTCAAGGTCATGCTGGAAATTAATATCCAGGTTGATACTAAAACCACCATTCTTAACTCCCAGCTCAGAACTCACTATCCCAGAACTGAGACCTTTCAAATGAGACTTAGGTGGAACTGAAAGTCCTTTACATATGGTTTCTACGAATTGATTCAGAATATGGTAAGGAAAGCTGTTCATAACATCTTTACTTAAATGGAAAAAAAAGAAACATATAGATTGAGTCTTGGGCCTATTTCCAAAGAAGTGATGAATTAGAAAGAACTGGCAGAAAGTGAGGTCCTGTCCTCCTAGGTCAATCTGTTAGTGGAGACAGCGTCCACCAAATTCCTGAAATGACTGTATGCCACTGCGGTTTCAAATCACCATGGCACTCCTCCTAAGAGTCCTTTGCAACACAGATCTTTGTGTATTTGCCAAAAACAATTTCATTTCAGAGTTGCATGACCTTACTTGCCATCGATGGAGTTAGAAGTAGGCCCTCGGACAGTCACCTTCTCACCCACACTCAGGCTGATGGCCTCAGCATTGGCTCATTTCCAAAGAAATTTTAGCAAACAACAGCTTCGGTTTAACCTTGCCTCGTGCCCCTACCGTATCACCTGTAATTGCAGTCCTTGGAACAGAAGCTTGACGTTACTACAGACTCAGATTTCTTTGCCTGTAACCTGCAGTGCCATATGTGTCTCAGGAATTTGTATTTAACTGAATTTGAGGAAGGTAATTTGGTATCTTTCTTAGTAGATGCCACAGGATTTGGGACCGAAAGCTCTAATGCTATACTTTAGCCTTCCTATTGTAAAACATAGCTGAACATTCTCAATAAAGGAGATAAGCAAAGGCTATGAGGAGCCTTCCATCACGATGGAGCAAGTTTTGACCCCAGCTGAGTTTGCTACACATTGACAGAAAAGCAGCCACGCTTCAGAGCTTTGGGGATTTTGGAATTGCAGGCAAAAGATGTTACAACTGCTCAATTTATTCAATAACCTTGAAGACTCCATCTGTCTGAGACAGTCATCAATGTTAGTTGACTTATACTGATGTGATTATTTTTCCATGGACCATTTTTTTGTCTTCCCAAGGAAATGCTACAGAAAATAAAATAGATATATGGCTGTTACGGTGTAGATTTAAAGTATTTCCAGGAGTCTCATGTGTTTAGAAGGGACTTGGACCATCAGTGCATTCATCCAGTGAGGATCCCCAGGTGTTAACAGGTGGGGCCTGGTTGGAGGTGGTCATGGTTCGCATGACTTGGAAGGGTACATTCTTGTCCCCAGTTAGTCCATTCTCTCTCTCTGCTTCCTGGTCACCATGAGTTCAACAGTTTCCCTCCACTGTACCCTTCCACCATGCCATGGCTGCCTTGGAGCCAGCCAACTATGAGCTGAAACCGTGAGCCAAAATAAGCCTCCCTCCTTTAAGCTGTGGATATTGGGCATTTTGTTCAATGAGAAAGTGCCTCATACAATGGTGTCATGATTAATTAATATTTCTGATTTCTCTGCCTTTCAAAAACATTGTCTTCAATGCTGGTAGTAAGAACAAGTTCCTTCTTCCACTCACATCATTAGGATGACCAAGGACTGAAGGCTGCAGGCTAGTTTGGGATGGTCATTGCTATGAACTGATTTACATCTGTCTCAAGTCATATGTTAAAACCAAACCCCTAGTAAAATTGCATTTGAACCTATGAGGAGCTAACTCTAAATAAGTCTCCCTTACGTATAAGGACATAATTAAAAAACAGCTGTGTCCAATTAAAAAAGAGAACCATTCAGCACCTCCTGGCCTCCAAGACAGTGAGAAATAAATTTCGACTGTTTAGCCACATATTTTATTACATAGCTCAAGCTGACTAAAGTCATAATTGCTATAATTTCACTTTTTGATTGATGATAGTCTCATGTTTTATGCAGTAACAAGTCATACTCGTGGTAATTTTGTTTTAGGTCCACAATACAATGTCTTGCTAATCAAAGTCCGCTTAGTGAGCACGAAGTTCAATGTTGAGGGATCTAAATTCTAGGCTTGGCTCTGCCACTGACGAGACAGATGAACCTGGACATGTCAGCTTCATTCCCCAGGGCTGTCTCTGAATTGTACAGATTGATTTATAGACTGAGTAATCTCTAAGTCCCCTCCCTGCGCTGACATTCCAAGGTACAGAGAACTTAACCGCACCCAATATTTCATTTCCCAGTAATGCTTTTTGGCAAAGCCAGGAAATAACTCAAGAATCATTACGCCATCCCATCTTCCTTCCCTCCCCCTCTCAGGACGATTTTTATCGCTCTCACACTTACCTCTGGGGTGTTAGCAAGATCAATAGAGCTGTTTGTGTAATTCAGATGGAAATGCTTCTTATGAGTGTCCTTGTGGTGAGAGCTGCCCCGCACATCAATGACGGCTTGCACTTCAGAAAGATGCTGAGGTAAAGATAAATTATATCCGGGTCAATTTGAGGGTAGGAAGTCATCGTTTGCATGAAGGATGGGAAAATCCCATGAGTGCAGGCAGCGCGAATTAGTTAAGTCTCTTCCTTTGCGTCTATGAGCTACCACCTTCCCAGAAGAGGCAGGGCAGGGAGGAAGGCAAAGATATGGAAGTAGCTTCCTCCACAGAAAGACCTTTTGTTTTGCCTTTACCTCTTCCCTCACTTCCGGCCAGGGACCCCAACGCAGGGCATGGTTGCTGTGGTCCCAGACAGGAGTGACTCCATTCTTTCTGCCTGCCCTCAAGCCATCACTACTTACCTACCATGTCCTATTCTGATCTTCAGTTCTTCCTTGTTTTTTTCCCCAAACCCCTCTTGCCTAAGTCGGACTACATTGCCTCCCCTCTTTTCCTATTCCTAACCCATCAAAAGAAGAATAGCTCAAAGGAAAAAAATGCTCCCATAAAATGAGCATTCAAACTAAACATAGCTTTTAAGTCACCCTAAAGTCATCTTTAAGTCACCCAGCGGCGCCCTCAAAATATTCACAGAAGTATTCCCATAAGCATTTTCCCTCTCATTGCGCATCAGGCTCGCATGAAATCCTCATCAAAATGCACATACCCAGTCCAAATTACAGACATCTTGAACCAGAGCCAGTGGGAGATGGTGCCTTGGAATCTGCGTCTTAATCAAGTCTTTATTCCTCCTGAGACAATTAGCCTCATATTGATGACTTAAGAAATACTGATATTGGTTTCTCACTCTCAGAGGCAGAAATTTCATGTCTTCAATCTAAATTTAGATGTTAATAACGCATCGTATTTTGCATATAACAAAAGTTTAATTCCAATCCATCTCTCCAAAGAGGACAATTTGTTATAAGGACGCTGGAATGGATTATGAAACACCATGAGAAAGATGTGGTGGGGCAGAGGAACAGCCAGAACAGTGCCTTCCAGATTCTCTTTGTTTCACATCTTGCCTAGTTTCTGAATCTCTACGGGATCTTCCTGTTTTTGTCTCACTTCGGGGACGCTTCTCCCTTTCCTCCATGGTGGAATGCGACTGCCACCATTTCCCAGGTGTCATGTATTTTACTTCACAAAGTCAGATAACTGTCTCATCTGTTCAAGTTCTCAGGGAGTGATTCCAATCAGCTTGGAGATATGATATCAGATGTTCAGCATCTCCAAAGTAAGCCTACAAAGCAAAGTCTCTCTCTCTCTCTCTCTCTCTCTCTCTCTCTCTCTCTCTCTCTCTCTCTCTCTCTCTCTCTCTCCCCTCTCTCTCCCAATCTCCCTTACCTCTTTCCTTCTCTCCCCTCCCCTTCCTTTACAGACTATAACACAAGTTGTATTAAAGAATCTTTAAGAATCTTCAAACCTCTCATCGCTGTGTCAAATGACTCCTTTTTCTGGTCATGCAGGTGGACATATGGTTGATATGGACTGTCTCAGCCAGCCAGACTACAGTGAGTGGCTGCAGTTCTCAGACCGCTGTGAGGCGCTCTTGACGAAGAACAGTTGGAGAAGAAGTGTGGAGGCTTGCACCACAAGATGTGCTCAGCATGGTGCTTTTTTCTCCTTATAGATTCTTAACAAAATACTCACTAAGTAGAGCACAGGGCAGGAAGCGGTCCAAAGACCTGACCTCACATGACCACCAGTACAACTCACCTGTGTGCATATCAACTTTCTCAACCAGTTTCCCTACCTAAGGAGTAGAAATAAAGGCATGAATTTTTAGTTTCATAGAAAACCTCAGTTATATACATGCATACATATGTGTACAATTTTATTTATATACGAAAAAACTATAAACCATAAGCTCTGTAAATATGAGCTGATACATTCAATAATCTAAACTATATGTTTTGATCCAAACCTTCCTAGTCATTGTAAGAGTCACCAGGTTGATTTAATAAGACTATTTCTTTATGTGAATGCCAATAGGAACTTTTGAGCACATCTTGCTGGAAGACATTTATTTTTATCAAAGTTATCCCTAGCTTCAATGCCATGTTGCATTACAGTCACGTAACAGAAGCAACCTCTAAACACCTGGAATAAGCCAAATGCCAAGATAAGTCTTTACATACATCACCTCTTTTAATACATCCAATAACCCTCTGATTTAGGTATAAAGAGTATCTCTACTCTACTGAATAGAAATTTGAGTCTTCAAAAGGTTGGCTAACTTGCCCAGGGACTCACAGAAAATAAATATTAGCGTCTACATTCAACCTAAAATCTCCCAATACACATGTGTTTGAATTATCTGTCTTTAAATATCATGAAACCAGAAATGCATTATTGTTAATAATCTTCCTGTGAATTACTTTTGAAGATAGGTCTAATTCAATTGCATCACTGTGGATCACTAAGCCTTTTAAAATATAATAGATTTCCTATTCAAGGCTGAAAGTATAAGTGTTCTGCACTGAATTGTTTCCTGAACCTGATTCTGATGTGTTTTTAATTGGAAAACATTGTCCTCAGACGAAATGCAAAAACAAAAAGTAAACAGCAAAATCTGTTTTGTAAGGCAGGTGCAAATAGCAAAACAACCCTAAAAAGCCTATCATGATTCACTTTGTAAATTGCCAACAATATGTCCATCATATTTTGATCTTAATTTGTGTCGCTTCTGGGATTTCTGTCCTTCCTCACTAGCTTTTCTTCTTTCTCTCAATTGTTTCTTTTTCTTTCAAAGTAGAATTTCAACCCAGAAATTAAACTCAGAAGCCAAGCTGACGTCCCCTGACATTATATAAACACTGTATAATGAATCTATGCATCATAAAAATCGTTGAATCATAAAATATTAAAGCCAGGATGAATCTTGGTGATCATCTGGTATAAGTCACTCAGGTTTTAGAGGACAAGCAGAGGCCTAGAAGGAAAAGTTAACAAATCAAATCAGTTCCATCTAGAGTGAGTTCCACAGAGCGTGTTTCTACCAAAGTGAAGATACCAGAGCAATATCGTTAAACACTAGAAACCTGTGCCCCAGGCTGCCTCCATTTGTCCATATAAAAATGAGAAGAATGAACCAGGTGATGTCAAAGGGAGCTTCTATTTCTAATATAATTGCTGAATTTTTACCCCCAAAGAAATATGCATCCATTTCACACACAGACCCGGATCCATGTCTATATTTCTTCTTGTAACTGAATAGTCATATCTGCCATCCCAACTTAACACTCAAAACTACGAGTTTATTGATATATAGGGAATTACTGACAAGCAAATTTTCATAACCCTCAATACAAATGCATAGGCATTCAGTGGGGATGATGGAGACCACCTGGCATCACCTGTCAATAACACAGGATTTCAGGTAAGTTCCGTTAGAGATTGGTGATAATCAGACAAGGAAAGATTTGTTGATTAGAGTCTGATAAGAGTGACAAAATTCCAGCTGGCTTAAACAAACTTGGAGTACACTGGAAGAAGATGGAACTATTCTGTCAGATACTGACATTTTTCTTAGCTCAAAGATCAAATATTTCCACCGGAAGTGACCCTGACCTGGTTTGAATCAAGTATGGCCACTCCTGAGCCAATAATTGGGGTCAATGGTTATGGTCCAGCTGCACCATGGTACAATTCTCTTGATCGGCAAACTTACATGGAAAGGGAACTTGAGCAGGCTGTTCAAACAAAAAAATTGTTACTTTCTATAGCATTGGATTTATTGGAAAATAAAAGTATCAATAGCAAGCTTAGAAAAATGCCATCACGGAAAAGCAGGTGGCTTAGCTGGAAGTTCAAGCACATTTCTACTCATATTTTATGTGCCAATAATGTTAGTGACTGTCAGTAATTTAACCTTTTCTAAGCGAACTGCAAAATATCAGTTCAGTCAATTGGACACATTGCTTTCATGATGATGCATCTTCAATTTTAATGGTTAAGAGGAAAATAAGACTTTAATCATATAAAGTCATCTTAGATAACTTTAGTTTTAGTGAAATGGCAAATAATTGTTTTTATTCTCAAAAATATAATAATATAGTTCGAGCACTCCTTTATAGTTTACTTAGGCAATCTCTTGGTTTGGTTTGGTTTGGTTGGTTTGGTTTGGTTTGGTTTAGTTTTCAACTTCTATGCACTTACCAACTAGAGGTAAACTAGCAACCCATGGAAAGTGGGGGGAGGGGAGGCTGGGGACATTGCTGTTGCTGGAGGCAGAGCAGCAGTGCCCACCCTCCTCTTGAGTTGATTAGAGTTTGTGGGTTCCACTAGCCACCAATCAATAGCTGGACTAGTTAGGAGGGGAAGAAACTGACACTTTCTGTCTTGGGCCAAAGGATACAACAATATTTCACTCTTGAGGGGAGAATGGTGAGAAGGATTTGTATCGAGAATATTTTTACTGGTAGTTTTGATGTGAAATTTATTTTCCTTTTACAAAAATACGCTGAATTCAGTGGTGCTTGATCAAAGGACAGAGAAGCTCCATTTTCAATAAGTTAGGAGAACTGGTAGATTTCTTAGCATCAGTTGCTACATTTAAAATAAAAATAATATCCTGTCTAGTATTTTAAAGTTAATCTGTTAGACCAAACTATACGTCAAGAGTAAAATGAAATATGAAAGGAAACAGAGGTAGAGTTTGTGGAGATAAGAAGGGAACTAGAAGTGGGAGGAGACAGGAGGACCAGGAAGAAAAATGAACATGGCAGAGAGACCATAGGTACTGCACCAATTCCCCAAGGGGGATGTAAGTGTCACTTCGCACAGACATACATTGGTATTTTTTTTTAAATAAAGCTAATCTGTTAGAGACATTTCTTTTATTTTATAGTTGTAAAACAACTATCCAACAGGGACAGCATTTCAGATGTTCTCTCATTCTAAACAAATTTGCAGCATGACACTAGTGGAATTACTTAAAGAAAAATGGTGCATAGCTTGATTAATTATTACAGCTTTAGAGTATACCCAACTTCCCGTACACACAGTCAACAAATTTAAATAGTTTACAATAAACTTTTTGTCAGCTGCACTCAATTGTAATAGGTATAACCTCAAGGCACGAGCCAATTCTTCTTGGAATTACGAAAATACAAATTTGAATATTGTAGGAGGATGTGTCTCTTCAGTTTAGTAAACTAACTGAGAGGTGTCACTCCATTTTCTAATAATTAAATTCAGGAAGGCACCCTTTTTTTACATTTGTGCTAAATAATGATATGCAGGCATTTACAAAACTTTCCCTTTGTGTATTTAAATGTAATCTAGTAATCACTACATTTTCCATTCACAAAGCACTGTGTTAATAGGTTGTGAGGTTCTCAAATCTCCTGGTTTAAAAAAAAAATAACTTGTAGCCTCTGGCTTCAGGTTTCATTTTAATTGGGACTAAAACAAATATATTTTAAGGGTCATAATCTATTCCTGCCCAATATGGAGTTGCATTCAAACTATAGAAAGGTAGTTTGTAGAACATCTAACTCAAATTTATAATTTTAGAGGTGAAGCAAACAATCCTGAATAAAAAGATCTACCAAAAAGTTTCCAAACAAACTAGCCCTAAATGCCGTCCTGTCCTGACTCCCAGATCTGTCACTGGTGACCCACAGAAACCTTCCCCCCCCCCCAGAGGTTAGTAAGGAGGGTAGTAAGGAGGCCCTGAGTATTCAACCCAGGGCCTTCACCATGAGCTATTTATGTTTTTGATTTTGAGACAGAATCTTGTTAAGTTATTACATTAACAAGATTTGACTCAATCATGAAATTCTCCTGCCTCAGCCTTCCACAGTGCTGAGATTGTAGGCCTGTACCCCTGAGCCTAAGCATTTTCTCAAAGCCAGTTTTCATTAAGCAAAATAGACCTGCATTGGACAGGCACTTATTATTTTCTTCAAAATATATGAGATTCATTGGCTATGTGGTTTTTAAAGGGACTTAAGCACCATCCTCAAAATGACATGTAGTTTATTTCTAAATAGAGTAACAGAAGGAAACAGCAGTCTCTTAACTAAAATAAATATAATCCGAATTAGTAGATCTATGCAAGCCTTTCATTCTGGTTTAAATATGAATCATACCCTTCCCCCAAAGACTCATGTATTGAATTCTTGCTCCTGTGATGGCAATGTTCAGAGGTAATATGTGTGAAGTAATTTAATCATCCATAGATGAGCATGTACTGAACATGCTATTATAAGGCAAAGCCTTGTAAGGGCAGAAAGGTCACTGAGATGTGGCCATGGAGTCCAGAAGTTCTCACCGGCTCTCTTGTACACATTCAGTTTTCAGGGTGCCATGAAGTAGCCAACTTCTCTTGCCATGTCATTCCAGCCAGCCATGGACTGAGATCTCTGGAACCATGAGTCAAAACAAACCTTCCCTCCTGCATAACAGGTTCAGGCAGAAGGCCCTGATTATGGAGGGGACAGAGCTTTGATGTCGTGTGGGTGTATCAGCCAGCATGATAGTAGGGGACTGGGCCATGTAGCTGGCATGTGGATCATGTTGGGCAGGTAGAAGAAAGCGAGGCTGCCTGACAGGTTGGGAGAACAGGCAGGTGGTGGTGGGTTAAAGGACACCAGTCCCACTGGGGGTCATGAATCTCCTTGTCCATCAGCTAACTGCGGGGGCCGGCAAAGTCGTTATATCCAGGCTGGAGAAGTCATGTTACCGTGACCGGAAGGACAGAGGGAATCGCTGTGTCTGAGCCAAGGTCACACATAGAAAGTCACGCTCTGCGTGTGGGCGTGGTTGCGAAGTTCAGCACCGGAATCCCGCAGTACGTGTCAGGTGTTGTGTCCCAGCAGTGAAAAGCTGGGAGACACCTGTCCCCACCAACTTCTGCTTCACCTCAAAAACTGAATGAAAAGAATTAATAAATAGCAGAGAAGAGGAAAAGTACGTCCTGTGCAGTAAAGAAAGGCACAGATAGGAGAAACCATGCTCTCGGGACACGCCGGAGAACACAAGGTCGTCTGGCAGGTGTTTGGAAAACATCGTTCTGGTCCTACACTGAGGGACTGTATGGGAGAAAGGATGGAACAGTTGTGGCAACATCGGTATGCTCCTGACACGTAAGTTGACCCACGTTCATGAAAACGAATTAGAATAGCTTTCCATAATGTAGCAGGATGCAAGTCTTTCAAGGTCTTGACTTCTGTGGGCTTGATTTTCTTTCTTGTTCTGTCACATCATGATGCTAAGTCAGATTCTGGTATTTTGGGCCACGTGAGCATTTGTGAGTGCTGATCAGCATCTTGGTGTGTACAGATCCTAAATTGCTCGATTTGTTTACATAGGGGAAAGCGAAGTGGGATGTATTCCCATCAAGGATTATATAAACTAAAATGATGTGTGTGTATCCGCAAAGATATTCTTAGAAAATTAGCAAAGAAACAGGATGGAGAAGGGAAAAGGGGAAGTATATATATCTGGTGATGAAGCTTTTCATGTTCAGATAACATCAAGTTCTTTGCAAGCTCGTGTAAATCTCAGGGGCAGGAGGCCTGCACCTTAGGCACAGGACCCGACTTCAATTCCCAGCACTGCCAAAAAAAAAAAAAAAAAAAAAAAAAAAAAAAAAAAAAAAAAAAAAAAAAAAAAAAAAAAA